>JAUMGZ010066129.1:0-18517 GCA_032359645.1 Pododesmus macrochisma | reverse complement strand
GCGACCGAGAACTCATATCTGTAACTTATGACGGCCACCATGAACTGCGGACCAACTTGTGGCGGCTACCGAGCACTCAAAACTGTAACTTATGACAGCACCCGAGCACTGCGGACCAACTTATGACGGCCACAGAGCACTGCGAACCAACTTATGACGGCCACCAAGCACTGTGGACCAACTTATGACGGCCAACGAGCACTCAAAACTGTAAGTTATTACTGCGGAACAACTTATGACGGCCACCAAGCACTATGTTCCAACTTATGACGGCTACCGAGCACTCAAAACTGTAGGTTATTACTGCGGACCAACTTATGTCGGCCACCGAGCACTGCGGACCAACTTATGACGGCCACCGAACACTCAAAACTGTAACTTATTACTTCGGACTAACTTATGACGACCATCGAGCACTGTGAACCAACTTATGACGGCCACCGAGCACTCAAAGTCTCAACAATTACTATAAAATGTTATTACTGCGGACCAACTTTTGTCGGCCACCGAGCACTCAAAGTCTCAACAATTACTTAAAAAGGTATTACTGCGGACCAACTTATGACGGCCGCCGAGCACATAAAATCACAACAAGTACTAAAAACAAATATTACTGCGGACCAACTTATGACGGCCACCGAGCACTCAAAACTGTAACTTATGACGGCCACCGAGCACTGAAAACTGTTTATTTAACTGGTTAATGGTGCCAAAACATTCCATTTTTCGCATGAGTAAAAACTTTTAAGTCTAGATGTTCTTTTGAAAATTCATTAAATACATTTCACTTCATGTGTTGTAGGTACCATGTTCAATTCCCCTACCTCGTCACAGCTAAGGCGTTAAAATAAGTCAATATTTCTTCTAACGAACAACATATATTGTCAAAGAAGATCCCAATAATAAAAACTCAGCACTAATAAATCAAAGCAAACCTGAAGACTTGTGATTTATGCGAACCCATATCATAACAAACTGGCGAAAATAGTTACTTACAACTTAGGGTGATTCCAAAGTTATTGTTTTAAAGCCACTGTAGAGATAGAAGGTTCGGAGAATGCTTGTCTAATTGTGATTTTATGTGATTTTCTCTACTTCCAAAATGTCAATTAGGTGCCTGTTTTTGTCCAAATTTTCTCCGTTATTTATGGTAGGGTATCTGTGTAAATTGACAAGGCTCAATTTCGTTTGTTATAAATGGCTTAGTATTCTAACAATGACCTTTGAAAGTTCAAAAAGGGTTGATGATGCTGAAAAAATCACAATTTTGTAAGTAATCAGTTCTAGTTTGAAAACTAAGAAAAAACATAAATTTAGACACCCTTTACAGATTATCTTTATTAGAATATAATGCCAAGTTGAGGTCTCTCTATGGTAACCATCATAAAGACAATTGAAATCCTCTTGGTGTGGTTATATATACGTGCATAATTGGCTCCATTGTTTAATCTGATGTCTGGGAATCGTCATACATTTTGATAGATGACAAAAAATGCGTTCCATTGATACATAATGTAATGGTTTATTTTGAAAATTTGTTTGAGAATATATATTAAGAACATGTTTGAAGAAAAAAAATAACGCTTCAAGTGTCCTTAAGTACAGCATATGGATCTCGAGACGGTTCCCTCTCACCGGCGTTAAGTTGTTCATATTCTTGATTCTTCGTTAAACTTGTTTCGGCTAAAGTCGCATCAGATTGTTCAAGGACAGCATACGGTTCACCAGAGGGTTCCCTGTTGGATGTATTAATCTTTTCGTATTCTTGCTCTTTGGATAAACTTTTATCGGCGATAATCGCATCAGAATGATTTAGGACGGCATATGGTTGACACGGTGGTTCTCTCTCAGTCGATTGCAGCTTTGCATACGCATGTGTTTCATTCACGCTTTCATTTACGATTTTTGGATGAGACTTACTGTTTTGTACATTCGATGCGTTGAGTGCCTCTCTGCAAGATGTTCGCAATGCCATATTTTCATATCCTTGTTCCTTCTCAGTGCATTTATCGTTGGTGACAGCGTTCAGTTTGTTGAGGTTGTCATAAGGATCTGATGGAGGATTTCTTTCAAAAGTACGTAATTTTTGGTATGTTTTTCGATCACGATCTTCAGTACTATCATAAATATGGGGTACACCTGGGTAGTTGTCGGATGACATATTGATCAAACTGGATTGGATGTTTTCGTGTGCATCATGATCATTGGCTCCGCTTGACTGTGCTTCATTGGGACGAGAGGTTTCATATCCGTCAATTACTTCTACATATTGATGACAGGATTTGTCTGATATCGGTTCACCTGCTGCTGTGGTTGAACGCATTTCAACGACATCATCGCATCCGTCGCCAGTCCATCTTGCAATTGTTGAACTTTTTCGAAAATTATAGAAGTAATATCCAACGAAAATGATAACTAAAATAACTGGTGCTACTATCATGAAATAGAAATATCGCCATTCAGTCCCTACAAAAAGAAAGGGAAAAATAATAATAAATTATATTCCATAGGAAATGTGTTCATTTTAACGGCGTCATTTTCATTTGAAAATTACATCAAATTACAATTGCAGCTAACATGTAACTATATGGTTTGGATTTATATCTGATTTAAACACATACTTGATAATAGCTAACCATAGTTCATTTTTTATGTTATTATTGTGAATGAGGGCTTTTTTTCCCCAAGATCACCACCGGCTGAAGGAATATGTGCGAATGTTATCTGTATGAGCATGACAGAGATTTGGTAAGGACATGTTCTTTGTTTGCAACCTTTTTTCATGTTCTAATAAATGTCAATCATCTGCAATATCTTCAATACCCGTGCTATCCATTTAACATTCCCACGATTAAAACGTGGCAACAAGACACGAGAATGTAAAGTGTATTTCAAGCCCTTTGAATTATGATCCATTCAATACAGTTTTCTATAATATTTGACATTAAACAGATATCTTTATTTTAAACACAGTTATAGATACAGATTATACGTGTACTGCATCATAAAAGAATTTTCATTTAAAATGGAAATATATTCTGTTCAAATACAGATGCATCTTTTGCAAATAAAAACAGATATATGTAGCTCTATTTCAGATACACATATATTTTTTTGAAATGTAGATATCTCTTATTATGCAAAAATTAAAAGATTTTAAAAAACAGCTATCTATTTTAAAATACTGATAAGTTCATTAAAATACAGATATCTGATATTGATTGATATTGAAGCGGTTTGCCACTAAAATAACCAATACGAAAAACCAAGATGATATTCTAAAGCCGTAAGTCCATGGACATGGGCAAACAAACGGAAAACGTTTGACGCAAACAGAAAAAAGAACCAAATATACATTTGTATCCTAAAAAAGGAAATATCACGAACTTATAGTTAAAATCTAGTAGTGAAACCAGATGCTCGCGATATGGTAAGCGTTTACTGGCTACACGCCGCGATGCTTCCGAGACAAGTTGCGACTACTATGGTGGCGAACGAGCAAAGGAGAAAAAAATCATAGTCAGGAAAGGAATAGAAGCAGCAACATTATCATAACAGCAGAGCGGTAACGAAAGTGCGACGAGGAGAAACCTCCCCCTCCACTTATATTGTATTAAATTATATTAGATTATAATAAACGGACGGACTTACTTACAAAAGAACTACATAAAATGTCACGAATTGTGCAATCGACACTTCTTACTCAGTCGTGAGGACATGGTTTCGCTTCTAGTTTTTAAGTAGAAGTTTGTGATGTTTCCTTTCTAGTTAATAATTGTGTTTTTGTTCTTTTTTCTATGTGCGTCCCACTTGTTATTGTGTCTGACCATGTCCATTGCCCTGCGGCTTTGAATATTGTCGGAGCTTTTTGTATTACATGAAATAACTTTTTGTATATGTATAAATCTGTTGTTTTCTAAACGTATACATTTGTTGATTAATTTGGTTGAAATACAAATTAATTATGTTGTGCATTTATTTAGATCTCACCTGCCATTGAAGATTGCTTTATAGTAACAAGATTTTCGTCTTCTATTACTGATGACAAGGTTAATGTAAGAGTTGTCTCCCGTGTCATTGATAATGTGGTGGTAGAGACAGCTAAAAATAAAATATTTAGGAGGTATTTCAACACGAAAACCACTTATTTAAAGATAGATATTCACACGTTTTTTGTTTAAATTCATATTAATTCAAGAAATTTAAGATTTAAATTAAAAGTATTGTGTTCCGATGGAAGGTGAAGCGTTAGAACACAAAATATTTAAGTGCGATATATACCGAATGGTATATTTTATTTTATTTTATTTTAATAATGATATTTCGTATACAAACACTAGACTCAACACTTTGCAGTGCTTGATACCTTGTCGTGGTTGGGAGGTTTGAGTATATCGATGACATGAATATCTATGCTGGCCGAAGTTCCAGGTAGGGTCACGAAAGTCGGACAGGTTGAAGGGAGTAGGCCAGACAAAGATCAGCGCATCCTTCGAGTGGACGCTAAGCTGGTGGTCTCTTGTATAGGGATTATTAACCCCCTGTCACGATAAAGAACCCCATGCAAAATTCGATAGAAGAATATGCGGAAACTCCGTTGAAAGGGCTTCATCCTTCTTTTTGAACTACTAGTATTCCTATTTCTTTGCTTTCCCGTTCCTTTCGCCGCTTCTCTTCTATTCCTATTGTTGTGTTTTTCTCCTTTGGTCTTTTGTCACGATATCGGTGAAATACTCTAGAGGTGACGTTAAGCTCTAATTAAACAAACAAACTAGACTCAACATGGAAAGATAGTTTAGAACTGTACCTACTGCAATTGAGTTCGTCAGATTTATCATTACACTGCGTAAATCCATCACACACTTGCGCATTTAAAATGCACTGACTTTGTTCTTTGCAACAAAATCGTTCATATGTACAGGAATCCAGTTGGCCTGTATAGTCACAAGTATTAGCACAATTCACTTCGTCAGATCCATCATTGCAATCCTCTAAGCCGTCACATAGAGTGTTTTTCGACACACATCGCCGCTTGTCACCACAGCACATGTTATCTGAACCACACGTATCTATGACGTCACTATAGACGCACGTAAAGTCACAGCGGAGTTCGTCGGAGCCGTCCTCACAATCCTTGCGACCGTCACACACAAAGAAATTAGACACGCAGTGCATATTATCGCCGCAACAGAATCTGTCCTGTCCGCATGATTTTAACTTTCCGGTATATCTGCACGAAGTTGTGCAATTTACTTCGTCCGAACCATCACTGCAATTCTCTCGACCGTCACACACCTTATGGTTGCCAATTCGACGTTCACCATCAATGCAGCTGGACTCGCCTTCAGAGCAAGCGTCACCCCTACCAGGGAATACGCAGCCCGATGTACCTGTAAAAACTCTACATGGTTACGTCATACAACACAAGTAAAGTTTTAAGCTTTATGAAATCGCAAACATTTGTTCGTTCGTCACTTTACAAGTGACATATCCTTATGGTGACATAATCACTGTAGAAGTGACATATTCTTATGGTGACATATTCACTATAGAAGTGACATAT
Source organism: Pododesmus macrochisma (assembly GCA_032359645.1). Taxonomy (NCBI): domain Eukaryota; kingdom Metazoa; phylum Mollusca; class Bivalvia; order Pectinida; family Anomiidae; genus Pododesmus; species Pododesmus macrochisma. The sequence continues at coordinate 12,954 of JAUMGZ010066129.1, read as the reverse complement.
TCTTATGGTGACATAATCACTTTAGAAGTGACATATTCTTATGGTGACATATTCACTTTAGAAGTGACATATTCACTTAAGAAGTGACATATTCTTATGGTGACATATTCAGTTTAGAAGTGACATATTCTTATGGTGACATATTCACTTTAGAAGTGACATATTCTTATGGTGACACATGCTTCTTTTTAACACTGATAGGATTGCCATACACTGTAGTAACACAGAATCATCGTGGCTGGTAACACGTGTGTAGTAGAAAACGCTTACCATATCGCGATCAAATGGTTTCGCTTCTGGTTTTTTAATCGAAGTTCGCGATGTAACCCTGATTTAATTAAAATTTGTATTTTTTTGTTTTGTATAAATGTGTCCAACATTTTTCTTTTGCTTGCCCATATTCATGGCCGACGGCTTTGATTATCGTCTTGGTTTTTCGTATTTGCTACTTTATTGTATGTCGCATATGAGTTATGAGCCAAAAAAGGCAAAACACGTGTACAGAACATTGTTGTGCTAACAAATCACCATTTTGGTTTATTGTATTCAATTAATTCTTTAACTATAATAAACTGACATATTTGCTCTCATCCTAAATTTAAGGAAAACCGTTTAAAATGTTGTTTACCAATAATATAATATGAAATTTTAAAGATATCTTATAGTCTAGAAATTTAACATATGATAACGTCTGATCAAAATTAAATGTATCTTTGTTTAGCTTTCATAAAATGTCTTTATAGTTCTAAATAAAATATCTTAAACGTTTTAAATAATATATCTTTAAATTGTTTGTTAGACATCTTTAATTGTTTACAATACAAACTTGGAATGACGTTAGTGCATATATATAACACCATTTTACTCAACTGGAAATATAACGTTTCATTAAAAAAAATTATACAAACAATACATAAGTTGTTTGGCGATCGTTTATTGGAGTTTTCATTTAATCTGAAAATAGGTACATTTTGTAGTATATCACATAAACTAATAAGATCTCACGAAAGGTATATAATTTATGTAATCTTTTAGTTTAATTCAGTACTATACTCACCATTTTGTATTTGAGCTATGGTTGATACATGTAGCAGGTACAACACAATAATAGCCTCCATCACGCTGCAGCCAACATTCGAACAAGGAAATAAACGCATTCAAATCGAAAGCAAATCGTTGTCGCCAATCAACTTCGTCATGATAAATGTAGTTAAGAAACTAAACACAAGCGTAAATAGAGTTCTACTACCATACTGTAGCATTGCGTTGATTCATTCTATGTACCGTACATAAAGGCGTTCTTCCGCTCTTAAGAGGGTTGCATCCATAATCGAAAAAGATAAGTCGTATGACATTTATATGTATTTCCGGTATGTCTCTGATATTGTTTATTTTGATATAATCAAGGACACATTAGTCGTTCATAATCAGTAACAATGTAACAGATTTGCAAAGTTTTAGTATATTTTAATTAGGCTAATCCTACTGATTTCTTTTAGATTTGTGACCATATATCGGTGGCTGTACTATCGCAAATTGTGTTGTACATGTATGTGTCAGACGTTTTGTTGACCAACGTAAATGAAGACATACGATGCTCTGGGATTTCGGAATTTTTCATATTTTACTTCCACAGATTATGATGTGATAACCAATAACCAATATCCGGCGTTACAAATAAATTGATTGAATAAGAATAGTATCATCTAAATCGTTTACACCTCACGTATAGTGGGTAAACATTACTTTTACTTAACACGTAACGTAACGTCTTGTATTTTTCACAAAATAGATGGAAACATACTAAATATGTAATTGATCTTTGAAAAAAACCTGTTATACTTCAAAGGTGGTTTCAAATTTCAATCCGCCAAAAATGTACAATGTTGGAAAAATATAGAAAACACTTTGCGAAAAAAGTGAGAAAAAATTAAGACGGCCAAATTTTATTGTAAAAAATGTTTCCAAGTTTTAGGCAGGCACATCTCCAAAACTAAGCTGTGTCTGATACATAAAGTGAATGCATAATGTGTGTAGCAATTATCGTTCTGAAGAAATATCTCATTCACAACATTTTAGATGACTTCTCTGAAAATCTAATGGAAGCCGATTTCGTTGAGAACAACAACATGTATCAGACGATATATGACGAGTCAATACCACTATCTTTGACAGTTTAAGAGCGATAGCAATCAAGGTGTCAAATAGGCTCACCAAAGCTCTGGTGGGCTAGAAACAATCCTTCTCATTTTTGAAAAACAGGAATTGTATTCGTCACCCTTCAAGTCAAACACTCATTGCCTGAATGAAAAACCGTCGTCATTTCGTTTACATCTTAATATCTTAAGGTTCTATTTTCTTATACATGTATTGCTATTCAATCGTCGTCATTTGTTCCTCCCTAAAATGTTTATTTTGTATTTTCTATTCTTTGAATCTTATAGCAGGTCCGTCCTTGTTTTATTCATTGTACTTTAAATAAATATATATATATATGTAGTTCTCTTGAATTCAAACGTATTTAATGGGGATTTGTCGTAATTGTCTACAGTTGTTCATATATGTTGACGTCATTTCCGGTGTAAAAAGAGAAATATGTCCTCAGGATAGTATATATATCTCCCAACGAGTTACGATTGGTTAACGGATTTTATCTAACTCAAGTTGGTCAATTTAAAGATTTTATGACGAACCGAGGTTTTTTCGAGGTTCTTTTAAATCTGAACATTAACAAAACATTAACGACGGGTTCATACATCTCGTCCAGCATTCACCTGGAACGAGATTCTCCCCAACAGAATATTGGTTCTTTCTTCTTATAAATATTGTGTGGGTTTTTGTTGCCCTGTTTCAGTTTGCACTTTCATATATATAAATAACATTGACAAAGTTAACAGACGATGGACATTGTTTACAGTCAACTGTAGCGAGAAATTTGTATGAAATATATTTAATTCTTTCCAGATTAGTTTAAACCTTACGCTTCATAGTTAACTAAGAGCTGGGCCATTCTCTACTTCATATAATCTCAAACTCTATTAAAAGAGTCAGCTTTCCAATAATATGATTGCTAGCAGAATAAATGTCAATAAACCAACAATGATGTAAAGAAATTGAAAAAAAATTCAAGAAACCATTCTTTACCCATTTAAGGTAATATTGCGTTTTAAAGTTGTATTGGACCGGAGTAGTTGCTCAGAGGTAAAGCTTCCTGGTTCAATAGTCGGGTTTCGAAGCCCGGGCGCAGCAAACCTAAGACGTAAAAAAATTGGTAAATTTCTCACTCCCTGTTTAACGCTTAGCATTTCTTGGTAGAAGAGGAACTGGTTGGCTCGTTGTCAGGACAATACGATTAAGTGAAGTATCATGCACATGTGACTGCTGCGTGATATTTCAGTGAGGCAACACTATAAAGTCACAAGCAGTTCGCGCTTTTACAAGCAGACGCCGTATTAATATAATCTAAACATGAGTTGAAGGGACTTTAAACCCTAATAGAAATATACCAAGTTTTATACACGCACGTGTAACACGTGACTTGCATGTATTCATGCAAGGTAATCGCTAAAATTTAAGAGGAAGTATCCCTTTTATCAATAAATAATCGTTTTTACCCTTCCCGTTGAAACTTTTCCTTGTTTTGATAAGATAACACTTTAGCGTTGTATGCGACATGAATTTCTTCCTTTCTAATAACAACATACAGGGATTGAAGCAGAGATAGAGATGTTGAATTCTCACACAAAGAACAGGGGCATAGGCTAACAGGCTAAACAATTTAGGGGGGGGGGGGGGGGTGTTCAAATTACAGCAGACGGAGCTCGGAAAACAATTAAAATATAAGCCTTTTAAAAAGAATGAACTTTTAAAGTGAATTAAAATAAATACATCAACAACACATTGCATGCTTAACCTCTGTTCTATAAAACAAAGACTTACCAAAAAACGTAGTAGAACTATTGCCGCGAATACGAGCCACAAAAAGCCAAGGCAGACATATTGAAGGGTAGATGGCAGACAAAGATTAGCACGGGTTTAAGAGGTGACGCAAAGCTGTCGATTCCATATGTAACATGAACGATAAATATCCCCATGTAAAGTTCGATAGAAAAGTAGACGGAAACGCCAATGCATCGCCGCTTCTCTTTTCGTCTTGTTGTTGTTTGATTTTTAGCCTTTAAATTTTTTTTCACGATATCGGTGAAATACTCTGGAGATGAATTTAAGCTCGAACTTAACAAACAAACAAACAAACAAACATGAATTTCATCAAACAACCCGCGCTGTCTAATATACTGATTAATAGAAATCTTCGTTACATAGTGGAAATGAAATGCCCATGTTGTTCTTTGTCGTTACATGACAGGTGTCTAACAAATCTACCGGCGCGGTGGCCCAGTTGGATAGCGTGTTCGCCTCGTGTCGGTACACTGGTGAAGAGAATTACCGATCGCTGGTTCGAATCCTGGTGGCGCCATATCCCAAGACGTTAAAACTGGGCACTCTTCTCGCTCCCTGCTTAACTCGCAACATTAATGGGTAGTAGAAGGACTGGTTGGCTCGGTGTCAGTATAATGTGCCCGAGTGATGTAGCATGTCAATGTGTCTGCGATGTGATATTTCAGTGAGACAGCACTATAAAGTTGCCTTAAGTGCGCACTGTCGCAAGTAGAAACCGTCTCGATATGACCTGAAATGAGTTAAAGGGACGCTAAACCCCAATAAAACAAACAAACATCTAACAAATCTACAGTTCTTACATTCTTTATTCAGAGTGGGTTTAGGCTATATGTTGTTAGTGTCAACCTAAGCAATTTTACTGCTTAGTTATTGTCTTGGGGAATGCGTAGAACATATTTCGGAAACAACGTTTCCGACACTTTTCGTACTTTTGTAATTGCCATCAAATGTACGGAGAAAGACAAAACGTTAGGACAGTACGAGAAGCGGCTCCACGATCGGCAAACTTTGGGTGAATCCGTTACTCTCATTTAAACGTTCGTTCATATGTGTCTACACAGCACATTTCTTCGCCGGAAGAAGACGCTTCTATCAGGGTAGCGTACCTAAAAGTGCTATTTTATAGAAATAGCGACCTTTCAAGAATGCACGTAACATATTTTAAGCTCGTACGAACATTGATTATATAGCGCATCTCCATTATACGTCGTCAAGGTTTTTTTTTAAATTAATTTAATTATATGAAGTACATGTACACGGAAACGGCTTAAGTTGCGACCAGTGGCGGCTACAGTAACGGAAAACAAAACGATTTGTCATTGTTCAAATGAATGATGTCTAATTCTCTTTACGTGACTGGTTGGGAAAACGCATTGTCCCTCATTCATACATGTACGCACACGTTGGTCGTCACGGGTGAATCCAAATATCAAAATGGAAATATTTTAGGGACAGCTATCGTAGGGGAGCATTTCAACTTGCTATGATCGATAATCGGGTTTTACTTCACCCGAGTTAGCTACATTGTGAAACTCAATAAATAAGCATGACTCATAGAGGAATTAAAAACAAATCATGATATTATAATATGCTTTATTCATATAACCTCTCAATGCGAATATGCGTTTTATTACAAAATGCTTAAAAATAATAAATCAAAACAGTGTACATTTCCAACAAATTCAATTGACCTACTCATACGGCAAGTGAATAAATAAAGATAGCTCCCTGTGAAAGAGAAGACAGTATAAGACTGAAACAGTCTATTAAACAATGGTTATGCTATTAACGTGACTCATAGAGTCTACTTAGTAGAGTTTTGAACATAGGTAATATTTGTAATCTACATACTCATGACAGACAACACAATTTTGAATATATTGTATAACTATTTGTGTGAGAACCTCTCTTCAAAACGCTTTTTTCTATAGCAAGTTTAAAATAAATAAATGTTAAATATATATAGTTTAAAAATGTTCATTTAGTTTCAGTTTCAATGTATGTCAAAATTACAAAAATCTGATATATTTATATACTTTTTAAAAGAAATAAGAATTTAACGCATTATTGATACAAACAAACATACATGTACACTTAACAAATATAATACTTAGTATCACGTTAAAATAATTGCATGTTTAACTAGTTCACGTAACATCAAAAGAATAACAAGTGAACTTCCAGCTATACGCTACTCTAACATACATCAACAACTTACTTACATACAGCTACATGTATACATGCATATGAACATTTGATTCAATAAACCAGTTTGGATATTTTATGAATACAAATTTGAAAAATATTAACATGAACACACTTGAATTAACAGTATAACCTTCCATGTATGAACACATTGGATATCTTATGAATACAAATTTGAAAAATATTAATATGAACACACTTGAATCAACAGTATAACCTTCCATGTATGAACACATTGGATATCTTATGAATACAAATTTGAATATATTAACATGAACACACTTGAATTAACAGTATAACCTTCCATGTATGAACACATTGGATATTTTATGAATACAAATTTGAAAAATATTAACATGAACACACTTGAATCAACAGTTTAACCTTCCATGTATGAACACATTGGATATCTTATGAACACAAATTTGAAAAATATTAACATGAACACACTTGAATCAACAGTATAACCTTCCATCAATATGAGGAGGCATTTTATGTGCAACAATAACAAATACAACATAATGAACTAAAACGTATATGTTTGTCATACGTGTCTTTGTAACATAACGAGGGCATGTCTAAACATTGAAACAATTAAACAATAGAACAAGGCAAAAATTAAAATGCGTTCATTAATTCTAAATTTGATTAATAAATATGAACTTAATTGACCAGTGTAGTACATTCAATTTAAATGTATGTATAGAATACGTTGAACGTCGTGTAGCACATTCAGTGTAAATGCAGAATACCATGGTTGACTCAAAATTAAATGATAAGTAATTATGAAATTCCCAACAACAACAACGACACGTAAGAGATGTAAGGATTGCATTGATCCCAAGAACTGTGAAATTTATGAAGCGTTTGAAATTCTTCAATTTATTCTATAATCATTGTTTTTTTTTCTTTCAGCATAATCAAAACTCATGAGAAATTTCACTGTTTCATGAACTCATATATATATATACACATACTCACGAATACCTTACTTAATTAACCGCAAAGACACCCGAAAGTATTGCGAAACCTTGCGAGAATGATGCTGTTTTTCCAGTGGATAATTTTCAATTTCCCATGCCATATTTTTTAACATTTATACAGTTATGTATTCTCAAAATATACATGTTATATTTTTCTTTTACCGTTTTATTTACCAACATTTGAATTGAGTTATGATTTAAATTTCCATAGAAAAACGAAACGTCACCTTCAAACTAAATTATTGGCCTACCAATTTATAAGTAGATAAGATTAGACAGTCTTATGTTAATTCGGTGTCAATTATAACAAATGATACATAAGCTCTCAAGAGCTTTTTAACAAAAATAAACATCTCACATCAGCAATAAAGATAAGTTAAACATCATAAAGAAACACGTCATTAAATATGTATATAAACATTCACAAAAAGTACAATACATTGGTAAACGAGACTCATAGAAATCCCAGGTATTAAACCCACACATGTGTTGTAAGGCTTGATCGATACAGGAATGTCCCAGATGACACGTGTGTATATGTACCTTACGCGCCTTATCTGTAAATCTATTTTTAGATCCTGGTTTTTCGTTGTAATTGTAAAAGCTTTGATCATAAACTATTTTTAGGTGCGATAAGCATATCGAAACCTATTTATTTATGACAAAGCTGCAATATGAACAAACCCCTTTTCTGATTTTTGTGGTAAGTGTATGTGAAACATGCATTATCAATGGGTTAAATTCAAAGTTTAGCTGCCTGCCATAATAAATAGATATTTAAATATTTCATTATTCTTATACATGTATGAGCTATGATGTTGTCTCACCACGAAAGTTGAACGGGACATTACATGCAAGTGTATATAGTGTTACTTTTAAATATTAAGAATAGTACAATTCAAAAATTCACTTTTTATGTTACATATTTGTATGACAACAATAAAAACTTTTTAAAATAAGTCTATGTACATTACATACACAACATTGAATAAACCCGTAAATATAAAACATTATGTTAAGAAATATTCATGCTGTCAAGTTTTCTACCCGGTATTGTCTTTTTTTAAGGGTTTGCGTTGTTTTCTACCCGATGTTGTCTTTTTTAAGGGTTTGCGTTGTTTTCTACCCGATGTTGTCTGTTTTAAGGGTTTGCGTTGTTTTCTCTGCTTTCTATTACGCTTTCTATTCGTTTGCTTCTTCCTGTTTAATCGTTGTCTTCTTTTATTTCCACGTTTCTTCATCCTGTGTTTTCGCCTCATTTTTCTGTTTTTTCGCTTTCGTCTCTTCTTGATGCATTTACCATTTTTCCGTCTGCCGTTAACACATCGCCTTCCTCTTCTTGTACCAGTATTACATGTTACGCTATCAACACCAATACTGCACAGATTCCAGCGATCCCGCATCAAAACTAAATTTTCTCTTGAGGCGTCTAGAATGCACAATTCAAGCGCTATTTTCTCGGAATCAGTGAAAGTTTGAAACCTGTTAATATTGTTCGATAATCTTCTTTTACATGGCAATCCTTGTAGCTGAGATGACTTCATTTTTATATCTGTCCATCATAAAACACACAGCGCACCACTTATCAGTCCTCCGATCTCGTTGTATGATGAACTGCCCTCTGTTGACCACATATTTCCTATTTTTTCGTACAATTTTCCAATTGAAATTATATTCTCACTCGCATCTCTTAAAAAAAGACCCTGATAGGAATCAAAATATAAGATAATGTTATATTTTAATTATTTCATTGTAAGAAAATACATTTTCAGAGATATTGTTTTTATTGTTTTGAACATTTTGTAGGTATAACGGATCGAAGTATTAATGACATCGTTTATGTAAACGCATTACTTATCCCAGAAAGATCTGTGACCGACAATGGGTAATATACGTTCAAATACATGTTGTCAAATTCTTCAGATTGACAAATGCATGGTACAAAATGTAAAAAGCATCTTCTTGAAGAATGTGACGTGACTGCATTACATATCGCAATAAATAGTTGACTTCTTCTTTTCTTTATAATTATTGCTTTGTATAATTATCGCATCTATATTGCAATAATAAACTTTCACTAGTCTTGTAATATCCCAGATGAAATATACTGAAAGTTGGTACTTTTATATAAATGACAGTTATGTATAGTAACAGTTCATTTACTATTTTAACCATACAACGGAATGACACGGAAGCATCACGGCGGGTGACACATGTGTAGCAGGAAACGCTAACAATATCGCGAATACCTGGTTTCGCTTCTAGTTTTTTTAATAGAAGTTCGAGATGTTTCCATTTTTAGTTAATAAATGTATATTAGATTAATTTTTCTGTGTGCGTCTAACGTTTTTCTTATGTTTGCAAATGTCCATTGACTTACGGCTTTAGAATATCATCTTGTTTTTTTTGAATTTACTTCTTTAACCATATACAATTAAAAATTGAACGTATGTATAGAGTTTAAATTTTGGTGCAGACACAAATTTAAGGTGTACTTCTATTGACTTACTGGCGCCATATCTCTCGGTCTCTTTATCGTTGGAGCGTAATGTTGTAAAACGTCCTGTCGGCAAACTTTCGGAACAGATCTGCTCGTATTGTTCTGTTAACATAATTTAATAGTCTAATTAGTCAATGTGTTTTAAATCAAACAATTGTTAAACATTTATAATCAGATTTAAATAATGAATAAGACCAATTCCAGGCAAAGAATAACAAATGCAGCAATATCCCTGTTTATATATTTATCAATATTAAATTGCAAACTTAACATATCCTCCACAAATATAATATTTATAAGAGGAATGAAAAAATACTCAGTGAGATATCCTCGTCCAACATTCCAGGTCTAGCACCGAAGCAACTGTCATTAATGGACGTTTAAGAGAAAATACAAATTTAGAATAGACAATACGTCGGTAAATCAAAGCGAAAAAATTTCACTTTCAAAAGTTTTATCAAAAATAATGCTTTTTATACTACATCAAAATTTAAAGTTATTGCATATATTTTTAAACACGCATAGTCTTCCCAATCTGATTAAACACAGATATCTTATTTTGCCCGCAAAAAGTTGAATCTGCGTACACACAATAAGAGAGTGATATTTTAATTAGGTTGACAGTCTTCGTCGGATGAACATTGTACGTTCGATTAAATTTGGTCTATATACAATAAAAGAAAAAATAAATTCAGAAGAAAAAACTTACCACAAACTCCTGTCGTCTCATAATCGAGGTTTTCAAAAGCTCCAAATCAATGCTTATGTCGTCATGACTAGGTGTGGGTAAAACACGTGGATTTTGAACTCTTCCTATTTCGTGACCTCTACCGCAATACCTCCACGGCACCAACGTCTGTCGTGTAGTAGCGGCAATATGAACATAGAAAAAGAAAATTATACCTGAAAAATAGAAACATGTCAAATCCAATTAACGGATAAACGAATCATTAAACGATTCAGATATTATATAAACATAAATGAAGAATAGTTATAGATTATATGTACCTTATACATGTTTCATTATATACACTTTGTTTCATTTGAAGAAAAAAACCCAATAAAATCTGTTTTTTAATTTCATGTAAGTATTTTAGTACATCAACTTATCATGTTGTAATAGTTCACAAATTAATGTGACATTGATTGTTTGTTTTATATGAGTTTAACGTCACTTTCAATAAATGTTTTGATCATTTCTACACGGTGACTGTAACTGTGTTACAAAGTAATTATACGTTATCTAGGAGCATTTTAAAACTCAAAGATGACTGCTCTATATTAACGCACTAAACATACTACACGGATTATCATGTGATAATTCAATGTAAATGTACAGTGTTCTGGTGAATATGACAATATTAACGTTTGTTTCCTTTTGTTTATACAACAGCCAGTAATACTGTCCACCCAATTGATTTTTAAATAACGACAAGCTATTGAGCTGTAGTTATCGCGACACCAACCTGTGAGAACTCGCATAGTGTACCAATATTCGTGTTAGTTTGATGAAATAATTTATTTATCAAACTCTTTTCATTTTATACAAAATATTAAAAATTTTCATTATGATACTCATGAAACCATTATGTATTCTTAGCAATATGGTCGACCAATGCGTGACCTAGACTAGTTATATCTCTACCATGATGAATCGAAAGTAGAATCAAATTCCAAGTAAGGATCGAAGGTCGTGTAGGCATGCGCCCACTAGGTACAGTATACGTCACACATTCGAAACAGATTAAACACCAATCGTGTATCCGTTTCACGAATGTCTTTGTTACTTGTAGAATATTGAAGCAGATTATCAAATTGTAGTTACAATAAAGATGATTAATGCAAGATGAGATCACGAGAGCAGCAATGATACCAACTCCTTAGTATGGCTGGTGGAAATCGAAAAAAAAGTTATTTTATATCATTTTTTATGCATCGAACAAAGACCGTAAATTCGGTGTATTTCGTCAAAGACACAGAAAGTGTGGAAATATAACGCACTTTTGATACAAAAAACATCCCCTTGAAACGATTTTCACAGGAAAAATCGAAATAAATACAATCGCATCGGAAACTCAATTAAAATGTTACAAAATCGTATAAGCCGTACATCAGGTGCATAAATGTTGTAAATCAAAAAAAAAATAAAAAAAAATAATAATATAAAAGAAATAAGAAGATTAACATATATTCGTATCACTTTATGATAAGGCGATCCGAATGCTTAAGTTTATTAAGGACAGTGAAACTAACCTTACATTTCATATCAAGCACAAAATAAGGTTAAGAAACAAATTTGATTAGTGTTCAACTTTAGAATAATAACGGAATCAAGTTCATTTTTGCTGAATACATTTTAAAACGGAAATGTCGGCGTCCGTTTCTATGTATATTTTTACTTTAAAATAGTACATTTTATTTTGAAAACTTTAATAGATATACACACACTTTTTATTTAAAAAAAAATGTATACTTATCTTACATACGTGCATTTTATTACTTTGATTAAAGTTTAAAAAGTTACCTTTTCCTACGTCAATTTCATAACCTGGTACATTTCAGCGTTGAGTATACATTTTATAGTGGTTGTCAACGTCATGACGTATATACGACTATAAGTCAATGATCTTTCAATGTTAATTGCCCGCTGGGATATAATGTTATCTCCCGTGGTCTTGATTTTGAATATGTTTTAACTTTAACCCCAGTCAACTAGTCAATGTAAATATTTTGTCCGTCTTTATCCGTTCGTTTAAAATGGTAGTTATATTAATATGATTATTTTTGTTTTTGAGCTACAAGATTCGGATGTGTACATTACAGTAGCTTGAAATTACATTTATTTCTCATGTTGTTGTTTATGTTAGTTTAGATTGACACGAGAGTATGTAAATGCAAAAAAATTAAACATTCGAAAAACACGGAATATAAAGTACCTTTCTACAATTAAACCCAGATTGTAGCACCGTTTTTGCCGGCCCATGGTATTTATTTTCGGCAAATTTAACATACATTTGAAATACATTTGGTCGGTTGCCTCCTATTTGCAGCCAGTAACATGCACATTCATAGGATTTCTGTAAACGCTATATCAAACATTTTTGTTAAATGTTTTTATTTGTAATGTAAAATTAACTAGTTTTTGAATCAAATAATCGACAAAATAATTCCTATTCTTTGACATATTTTATAGTTTATAGTTTAAACATAAATTTAATTGTCATATTTACAAATGGATTGAGCAAAAGTTATCTCAACTTAGGTAGCTCGCTCACATCACAAAAATACATGAAACTATATACATCA
>JAUMGZ010066018.1:0-18521 GCA_032359645.1 Pododesmus macrochisma | reverse complement strand
TGCGAGCACACTGATTGTTCATCAATGTCATTTTTCATATACTTAACTTTATGTGGAATCTATGAATCTATCACGTATAAGCCATTGTTTTCAGCTTAATGCTACTAGGTTATGTCCACTTTTCATGTTTCCATTTGCCTTTTGTAAATATGTATACAAGAATTACTCGTTTAGTTTTTTATTGACAATTGGTGTGGGCGGTTAGTTATTGAGATGATTTACAGCACCATGAAGTGTATTTTTAAAAGGCGTAAATGTATGTCTGTACTTAAGACTTCTAGTATCATGCGGGAAGTGGGAAGGTTGAGACCTCATTAACCGATTTAATCACACCGCCTGGTTTCGTGCTGGGTGACCATCCTAAGTCGGTCCGCATGGATTACTAGTCTTGATGATTGTTGTTATGTCGATTTAATGAATTACATTCTGGTGCTTAATTGTTGTGACGCAGCTATTGTTTGTTTGTCAATGTCTCTCGTTCTGTTAATTGTATCCATACTGTTTTTTATTTAAAGCAATCAAATATACACACACATTTGTTTAAGTGATACATGCATTATTATTTCATTACAATACTATCAATGTTGTAGGAACCTCCAGCTTTGTTTAGCTACGATGTAATATATGCAGCATAAGAAAGTTTACACAGACAGAAAAGTAAACGAATGTCTTAAAAATAAAAGAAAATAATAGTTCCATAGTGTACACACTAACCGCAATTTGTTTCATCATTCCCTTCTGGACAGTGCTTAATACCATCACAAATAAATCGCACAGGTATGCAGTATGATTCAGGGCATTTCACATAGTGATGTGGACATCTCATCGTTTCTAGAAACAAATGTCAAGCGAAATATCTCACACATAAGTTCAGAAAGTGAGGTAAAGAGCTTTCTTGTTATATTTCAAATTAGGTCATTACTGGACCAACTTTGAAAGTAGATCTGGCACCGTGACTATAAAAAATCAAAGCTACGCTCAAACTGTTTTTGTGATCGGTCATTAAATAATCTTAATGTATTTTAAAGTTGATATGAATATTATCAGAATCAAATGTTCGCCATTTCAATATAAGGTTTAAGAAAAATGTCGCTAATGCATTTACTTATTCTGAATACATGTTTAAGACTTAAAATTTGTCCACATAAATAACCTTTATTACATTTTACTCAAAAGTTAAATAAAACAAGACAGTTAAAATTTACCACAGTTTTGAAGATGCGTCATATCTCTACATCCAATTATTCCACCAGAGGAGTCGATATCAAGAATGCATTTGTCTTTAATATAGTAAGTTCCTCTGACCGTATCGCAACTTTTTACCAGCTCCGCACTGTCCTCTGAAAATATTTTGAATAAGCTGGCAACTACATGGAACTTTATGTACACTCACACATTATATCATTTTCATTTTTAACTTAAAGGATCCTCAAGTTAAGTTTGATTTAGTATTGATAGTTCCTGCTTTAACTATAAGTTTAAGTAACTTCTTAAAGCTTCGACACATTTATTTAATTTTGTTTTTCCTTTGTTGAGTAATGATGTAATTGATCTCATAAATGTTTGTGGCGTTTGAGAATGAAATAGTTTCCAGTACGTAACTAATAGAAGTTCGTGATGTTTCTTTTTTTTTTTTTTTAAATTAATACATGTATATTTCGTAATTTTTGTCTGTGTGAATCCCACGTTTTCCTTTTGTTTGCCAATGTTTATAGATTTACGGCAATAGAATATCGTCTTGGTTTTTCGATTTACTATTTTAGGCGATAAATACTGGTTTAGCCATTTTTGCATGTATAAATCCGACTCTGCATTATTCTACTAACAATAACATCATACCTTGAATCTCTTCACACTTTTCGCAAAGGTAACTTATTTTATAAATAGCCTGTCCAGCAAATACGTTCGAGTGTGATGATTGTACATGTCTAACACAGAATCGCAGATGTGACATCACGTTAGACTGCCCGGATGGAACAGACGAATTGAATTGTGGTGAGGTTTAAATATTATTCACCAACAATTTAAATAATCAACCCATTTAAAGTAGAACAACATTTCTACCCGAAAAACAGTCAAAATGTATCAATAGCTGAATTCATATGTACATTTAAATTGGCTTCATATATCGAAAATGTAACCAAAACGTTTAAAGATTATTTACCTAATTTGCCTTTTGTTTGCCCATGTCCGTGGACTTACGGCTTTGGTTTTTTCGTATTTACTACTTTAAAGAGTCGTTGTTCCCGACCCAGATAGGAGAAGCTGTATACATACATGTTCGTGTTGTATGTTATTATGTCGTAAACACCCGATGATGGCATAAGTCAAAAAGCGTTTTGTATGACTATTATTCAACAGCACTTTTGGGTCGATATTTTCTCTACCATATATTATCGTACCATCATCCGTGTAATCATTGTATACATTTTATTAAGTATTGAATACTGTTATATCATTTCGATTTCAGTGTCTTCTTTTCCCATGATTTTAAAATTAAGAACGCAACTAAGAAACGTGTGTTAAAATCAATTTACCATACTTTAGAGCAGTACATGCAGGTGTATATATATCCAACAGGCCTCTCCCACCTTCCACAGTGACGTAGCGGACTGGCAACCCCTCTGATTTGCTAATCTTTACCCATCCGTTGTTTACAGCACAGGATTCCCCATGAACGTAGTCTTTAAAAGCTTGAACAAAATTATCCATGTTTCTTGGATCAATACTTTTGAGATCTTGTCCATTGTTACTAATGCAGCCACAACCTTTGGATATCCTGGTGTTATAGAAAAAATAATAAGTTGAATCATAACAGTAAAAGATATTGACATTCAACAAATAGCCTCATCATGATCAAGCAAGAACAAGCCAAAGTAAGAATTAATATGATGTCAAACAATTCAGCACTGGAATAAATAAGAGTTAAAATGACGTCACACCATTCTTAAGACTAGTTATCCGTATTGACAGAACGGTCACCAAGCACGAAACATGCAGGTGATGTGGCTAGACCGGTTAATGAGGTCTTAACCTTCCCACTTCCTACACGAGGCAATAAGTGTTAAAATACACCCTCGTGCACTTAAATAAGACGTATATAAAACTAACCAATGCTGTAAATCTAGGCGTACTGACTTAAAGTTTACATGTTGAATCACCATTGTCCATTTTTAAAAAATTTCTTATTTCTAGCTAGCAATAACAGTTTGGTACCCACTGTTGGTATTTAAACATTTTAAAGTTAAAATGTCATTGAAAATGAAAATGTCAGTTTTTGTTATTATAACTGTCTCTGAAAAAATCAAATAAAATAAAGATAATTTTTCGGAAGAGGCATTGCTACTCGGAACTAGGAAACAGACTGTACTGAACGGAGTGATTGATATCCTTTTCATCTTCAAGCTTTGGCTTAAATAACCATTTATAGAAAACAAATATACAGTTGAAAGGAATTAATAAGGTCAACATAATATTGATAAGGATATGATAATGCATACATTAAAGTACATGTACCCATTAGAAAATGCGAATTTGTATACATTGAAATCCATGCCAATTCTTCATCTAAGAGGTAATCAATACTATATTAGAAGTGCATATATAACTTCTTCATATTCAACGGTATGACACGAAAGCATCCCTGCAGGTGACACGTGCGAAGCAGGAACAGCTTGCCATTTCGCAAGCACCTGGTTTCGCTTCTATTTTTGTTTAATAGAAGTTCATGATGTTTCCTTTTGTTAATAAATGTATATTTGGTTTTTTTTCTGTGTTTATCCAAAGTTTTCGTGTTGTTTGTTAATGTCCACGGACTTACGGCTTTAGAATAACGTTTAAATTCAGTTTAAAAGGGGACTACATGTAGTTAATATACCCTGGATATTATTTTAAATATTTCAAAAATCAAATTTTTCTACTGAGAAGCACGGATATCCAGTAGAGTAATACAACACGTTTAAGAATGACATCTGAAGCGTAAAGTCCAACCACCAACAAACAGTATGAATAGTATCAACAGAACGAGAGACATTGACAAACAAACAATAACTGCGTCAACCAATGAAGCACCGGCATGTAATTAATTAAATCGACATTACTACAATCATCAACTCGAGTAATCCACGCGGACCGATCGACTTAGGACGGTAACCCAGCACGAAATCATGCGTTGTGGTTAAACCGGTTACTAAGGCCTCAACCCTCCCACTTCCCGTATGAGACTAAAAGTCTTAAGTACAGACATACATTTAGGAATATAACAAATACTCTTAATGGCGCTGTAAATCATCTCAACATCTAACCGCCCACATCAATAGTCAACAAAAATCTAAACGAGTAAAACGTTTATACATATTTACAAAAGGCAATTGAAAACTTGAAAATTGAACATAACCTAGTAGCATAAAGCTAAATGTAACCAAAATTTAAGGCAATAAAACGCACATTAACAATAGCAAGGCCACCTACCACATCAGAGCTTGGTATACAAGAAACAAACAACCACTTGAATGTTAGAACATCGACTTAGATTCCAGATCAAACTATGCAATAATAGTGATGTACGATTCATCAAAACGACAAGCGGTACGTTCAAAACTTTAATATGCAATTATTTTACCCATCCTGTTTTTTTGCCCTAACCCTTTTATTAACGTTTATGTTGCCATCACCTGAAATGTACATACATATATTAGTTATATTGGAGAAACACAGGAATATAAAATGCAATCTGAAACATGCCTCTGATAAATATCATATTTATAAGACGAAAAACAATATTCAGAGTGAGACACACCGTCCTGAATCCAAGATCTTGAATAAAAAAATGCAACCTGAATCATGCCTCCGATAAATATGATATTTATAAGAGGACGGGGCCAACACTCGGTGTGAATTACCCCGTCCCGATTACCGAATGAGATCTTGCTCGAAGCTGCTGTCATTAATGGATGCAAGAATAGAATAAATTTTGAAAAAACAAGATTTCAGTAAATCAAAGTTACAGAGCCAATTGGGCAACGATGACAAAATTCACGATGGAAATGATGGACAGAAACCATACCCAATAATAGTACAAAATTGTCTTGCCACATTTAAAATGTGACCGTAGTCAAAACAGGAATTTTTAAACGTATTCCTCTGGACACGTGTTTCTAACAACCCAGTGCTCATCAGCAAAGGTGACGTTATAATAGACATATAGAATTAAATATTCTCGACAGACAGACAGACAGACAGACAGACAGACAGACACACAGACAGACACACAGACAGACAGACAGACTGTATCATATCATATCAACCACATTTTAAAAGTGATAAATCTATTTCAAAATATTAGACATTTTTAGGTAACTTACCCGTTATTGTCCAGTAGGTCGCATGGAGGTTTGTCATAACAATCACAGGAATTAACGTTGCAAGTATCTCGGAACGTAAAACTTGAGCCAAGTGCATTACTACTCCAACCAATACGCGTTATATTTCCAGAATATACGCATTGGATTCTCACCAGTTGAAAACACTGCGTTGTATATATATTGAGTAGTTGTTGAATAGCATCAAGGCTTTGATATTCAATAAATGCCGGAGGTTTTTCTGAATTGACTTCAACCAGAATACGGACGCTACTTTCGTCAATGATTTTCATTTTCTTTGCCATTTGAAGATATCGACTTCCTCTAACGTCAGTACAATAAGAATTAAATGATAGAGTTTGGTCTGTAAGATAACATGAACAACAAATTAAACTAAATTGTAACTCAAAATTATTATGAAGTATGAAGAAGAACTAAAATATTCTTTGTGTTAGACCGTAGTCCGACTTGTTTATGAGCTTTATTTATTCATTGTTATATTGTGGGATAACGTTTAAATATTATATTTGTTAATGTATGTCTTTACTTAAGACAACACGTGTCATGCTTGAAGTTGGAAGGGACTCATTAACCGGTTTAATAACATTGCCTGCTTTCGCACTGGGTGACCGTCCTCAGTCGGTTCGCATGGAATACCTGTCTTGGGGATTGTTATGATGTCAATTTAATTAATTATATTCTGGTTCTGAATTGTTTGATTCAGCTATTGTTTGTTTGTCAATGTCCCTCATTTTGTTGATTCCACTCATATTGTTGGTTTTTTCTTTCAATAGACCAAGCGATACAACATAAATACTTAAACTGCTTCCATTGTGAACTACAAAACAAATCACCTTTGCTGTATCAATATGGTCTATACCGTACATCATATATTGAAATATATCAAATGTTTTTGTTCACTTACATTTATTTATAGAGTCACAAGATTTGAAAATGTCCCCGATAGAACCTGAAAGATAACGCAGTAAAACAAAGACCAAAATTATACATTCATATATGGTACATATCATTGCATGTCAAGTGTTGATATAAGATTATATATACATGCATATTGTCAATAGTTTGAAGTAAGTAAAATTAAAGAAACGTTATGGTGCAGTAGAATTACCACTTGCACGCCGCATGGTGTGTACGTGCACGTTCTTGAAGGCTTTATATACATATTGAAATCGGGATGCAATTTTGTAACGATATGATTCATACATGCCAACTATAATAACGAAGATGTTCATCCATATGTGAAGTTAACATGTTGGAGTTCCTTTCATGTGCTTTTTTCTAAGTCCTTTGCTTCCTTTACAGAGATTAAGACTCATTGAGAATATCAGTATTTGCATATTACGTTATTAGTTATATGTTTATGTCGAGTTTATACATTTATTTGCAATATTTGTCTTATTGTAACTGCGAGAAACAGTCTCAAAAGTAATAAAATAGTAAATCAAAACACCAAGACGATATTTTAAGGCCGTAAGTCCATGTACATTGGCAAAAAAACCGGAAAACGTTGGACGCACACAGAAACAAAAACCACATATACATAAGTGTTCCATAAGTGTTTGTCCCCAGAAGATTATATTGGTTTGTTGAAAACAAAGATGCTTTCTTTGTTTCTTTGATTGACATACTATTTGATTACTCAAGTAAACATTACTTGATTCCTGATTAATTTTCAAACTTAATGAATTACTAATTACACTCACAGTCAACTGAGCAGTTAGTTTTGCATAAGTGGCATTCCTCCATATCATCGTAAATCGCACCTGTAATATAGTATAACGCAGGTTATAACATTGCAACTAAAACATACGTTTGAAGTTAGCTATTAAAGGCTAAGACCAAAAACACCGAGAAACTAAATACACTTTTATATAATATACAAAATAAAAATACTTACAAAAACAGAAAACATACTTCATGGCTTGGCAAACCTTGGTTTTGCGCCCACTCTCGATTAATCGGATAAGTTAAAGTATTTTAATGTTTCTTAATAAAACTTGATATTCATATTACTACATCTGGATAACAGAAATAAACGTAGTTGATGTTATTCTTAACGGCATACAAAATACAAAAAACCAAGACAATATTCAAAAAAGCTGTAAGTCTATGGACAAAAAGAAAAACGTTGGACGAACAAAGAAAAAAAACGAAATATAAAAAGGAATCATCTCGAACTTTTATTTTAAAACTAGAAGCGAAGCCAGGTGCTCGTGATTGAGTAAAAGCAGTTATTACTGTCTGTCAAGTGTCATGTTTTGAAATCAGATATTGCCACGTCATATGTATCAGGCCAGTTCACAATAAATGTTTGACACGTGTGATGTTATCTAGCTCCACTGATTGGTCAGTTCCATGAGATGAGAACTTGGTTGTTCGAATCTCGTGTCCAGAGGAATACGTTTTAAAAAATCCTGTTATGACTGCGCGCACATTTAAAAATGTTGGCAAGACAATTTTGTATTATTGTTGGGGTATGAAATTTGCACACCATACCCATCGTGAATTTTTTGTCACCGTTTCCCCTTTGGCTCCGTAGCTTTGATTTACTGAAGTCTTGTCTATTCTCAATTGATTTTCTCTACTGCGTCCATTTTTAAAAGGCTGCTTTGGAGCAAAATCTGGGTTCGCGACGGGGGTGTCTCACACGTAGTAATGGCTCATTCCTCTTATAAATATCATATTTATGGCAAGCATGTTTCAGATTGCATTTTTGCATTTCATCTGTCAAGACAAACATATTTTCTGACCCTATGAGTCCCTGTTCATAAAATATGTTTAGCCATATAGATTCAATCACGTATGAAGAATCATAAAGTACTAACTGGCCGATGATTTCATGTCATTCCAGTGTATGGCAACCCTTTTCACTTTTGAAAGAGAAACATATGTCACCATATATAATATTTTATCACTTATATCGTGACAACATAGCAAAGGAGAAAAATTATCAACAGAATAGGAATAGAAGCAGCAACATTATCGTGAAGCAATGCTGTTAAGTTAGTGAAACAAGTTGTAAACAAGAGGTCCATCGTGTCGTAACGTCCACCTGGGTACATTAACAATGCAAGACTATCTTGAAACTAGATTTATTGACGATAATTTACAAAACCAACAAAGTCAGCACACTATCTGTGTATTATAGCTTAAATCCAATAGTAATGTTCCTAACTCAATATACTATGTTATATACAATGAACAACTGTCAAAAGTTTCACGAAACAGATAAGCTAATCATGAGTAGGAATAGAAAAATGTTAATCAGAGGCCATTACTGCAATATTTGATTCAATGATTCAAGAAATATAAGCAATGGCGGCCATATTGGATGCAGTTCACCATTGTCATGCACAAATCTTACAAGCAAATATATGGAATTTATGTCCCCCGCTATATGGAAAATTTTGAAAAAAATTATTGCACAGAGTATCAAACTAAACCAAAATCTTACCGTTATATACTTGCATACCAATTTGGTTGAAATCAGACCATTTTTAGTGCAGTAAGAGCACGGAAAACGATTAACCAATGATAATTTTCTAACCTCATTTATGTGAGTAAATATGCACGCATCGCACTGACCAATACACATAGCCCGGATCCTGTCATTTTGTACTGGCATACCGAATTTGGTTGAAATCGGATCATTTTTAAAACCGACAAAGCACGGAAACCGATTAAACAATGAGAGTTTAGTATCCTAATTGATATGCGTAAATATAAACGCATCGCATTGGCCTTCGAACTTGTCAAAATGTACTCTCATACCAAATTATTTGAAATGGAAACATTTTACAGCAGTTAAAACACGGACACCGAGTTATGCAGCTGCGGACACTAAAAAGTGTTCCATGCACTTAATATCTACATCAAGTTTCGTGAAAATCAAATCAACGGTTCTTCAGAACAACTCGAAAATGTCCAAGCCTATCACAAGCCAGGGAGGTCATATTGGATGGAGTTTGACAATTTTTGGACACCATTCTGAAAGGGGACAACGCCAGGAACATGTATATAAGGTTTCGTGATAATCTGAATAACGGTTCTTGAAAAGAATTCGATAATTATCAGTCAATCAGAAGCCACGGCGGCAATATTGAATGAAATACTGCATACATTAACACGATTCTGAAAGAGGAGGACCATGCAAGGAACATTCACAGCAAGTTTTGGTCAAAATTGCCTCAGTAGTTATTGAGAAGTTTAAAATTTGAAAGTTAACGACGGACGACGATAACAACGGACGGATTGGTATAGGAAAACTCTAATTAAAAACTTACAGTCTGCTTCATCAAGTTCTGATACTTCACAATCAAACATTCTGTCACATACACGCTCGTGTTGAATGCATCGTTCCGGGCAATAAAACAATCTTAGGTCAGAACATTGACCTATAAAAATAAAACAAATGTGTATGGAAATTTTTGAATTGATATAAATCCGCCCTATAAGAAATAATAATGCCATTTTACTAGCCTGCTGAGTATAGTTTATATACAAAGCATTATATTTATGATAACTATCGATTAAATTCCTGTGATTTGGTGTAGTTTTTGTCCTGTTTGATGGTGATGTACGCGTGTTGATGAGTCTATTGTTTGTTTGTCAATAGTTTTGTTTTAGTGATCTTATTATGTCCGCGCTTTCGAACGGGATGTGCCGTCCGTCGATACATCCGTCTGTCTTATCCTGCTACCCCCCTTACACCAATTGAGACAGGATTTTAAAAAAAATGGGCATAGTAAATATGTATGGGAAAGTGTATTACACTTTCGGATTACTATGATATGACCAATGGGAGCCTGCTCAGAGGGGATCGGATCACGGGAGTCACTTATTATTTGGTTTGAATATAAGATTATAGCATATCAAATCGAGAATGATGATGATTTCTAAATTTTACAATAAAGTATTGAATCAGGGGGTGGATTATAGGGTACTTGGGGATATAGTGAATCTGACAAAGGGGTGCCCCCGGGATATGCGATGGCGTATTATCGAAAACGTAGTTCTAGTTTCTTCTATTTAGTTGTTAGCACAGATGAACACAACGATTAAAAACCTACCCGGTGATCTACTTTCACACGTCTCAATGCTTTCATCAGAACCATCAGTACATTCCACAGTCATGTCACATAAATCTGTGTACTTAATGCATTCCCCATTATTGCACCTCCAGTAATCAGCAGGGCATTTACTATGAACTACAAGACGCAGAAATGAATACAAACTTGGTGCCATTAACTTACATAAAAAGTATTCTGACAGGCATCGCCTTTCGGAGACGGAGTTTTGAATGCAAGTAAAATTAATAAACTCCTATTCCAGCTGTATACAACGAATATAAGATAATTTAGTTTATATTTTTTAGGAAGGACCTCACTGTCATGAATTAAATGACTTTCATTTTGTTTTTATAAAACGTTGTGACTTTTTCAAACATGTAATGCTTACGAATTTACTCTGAAATATACATTGTATAAGGAATTAAGGAAGAACGGTATCTGAATCAATGGTACTGCCAACCGAGGAACACATCAAATAGCATTAAAACATACATAGCACAACATCACACAAATATTTTAGGTCAGATTCCACCAGGATACGATTAAGGACGTTGTTTCAACTTGTTGGATGGTATGGTTAAACAAGTAAACGAGATTCAAGCCTTCCCACTCAATCCGTGGAGGCGGAGGTGAGGGTGTCGATTCAAATTTCAAGCATGTAAACAAAAAAAGAAATCACGTCTCAAGAATCTCGCAACATATGAGCGGCCGTAAAAAAAATAAAAAAAAAATGATGGAAAATTTGATAGAATACAATATTAAAATTTTATTGTATAAAGTAGTAAATTCGGTAACCAAAACGATATTCTAAAGCCGTAAGTCCATGGTCATTGGCAATCAATAAGAAAACGTTGGACGCACACAGAAAAAATACCAAATATAGATTTATGAACTTAAAATGGAAATATCATGAACTTTTGTTTTTTAAAAACTAGAAGCGAAACCAGGTGCTCGCGATATGGTAAGCGTTTCCTGCTACAAATGCGTCACCCGCCGCGATGCTTCCGTGTCATTCAGGTGTATGGTAACCCTTTCCACTGTATAAAAAAAGCATGTGTCACCATAAGAATACGTCACAGTCATGGTGACGAAAGAGCAAAGAGAAAAACCATTTACAGGGGAGGAATAGAAGAAGAGGAATATCTGCGATACGTCTAGCAGTTTTAGCATGAACTCAAATGCTTTTAAATATGAGTACGACCATGACGTCTAAATTCAAACTGAACAAATTGATATTCTCTGAAACGTCTATGGTAAGTGTATTTCAGCGGAACCTGGAGTGTCTGATAACTTTGAATCTTATTTAGTTAATAAATGTATGTTTGGTTCATTTTTCTGTGTGCGTCCAACGTTTTCTTATTGTTTGCCAATGTCCATGGACTTACGGCCTAGAATATCGTCTTGGTTTTTCGATTTACTTACACAGCGGTAATATTTTGTTAACCTTACTATTTTTTTTATAATAATATGATGTACGTACCGCATCCAATCTCATCTGAACCATCAGGACAATCAGCTCGAAAATCACAGAACAATCCCATGGCTATACATGAGCCGTCGATACATGGAAAATGGCCTGCTTTACACAGATTCTGTTGAGTAGCTGAAAGAGGATAATGATAATATTGTTTTGTTATTTAACAATATCCTTTGTAGTTGTAATATTATCCTGGCATATATTGTCGCACAAGTTTCCAAAAATTCAATTCTGTAATGCAAATGTTATCTTTATTAAATAATGCACTAATAACAGATTTACAAAATAAGAATATTTTTTAATCAACAATAACCAACTAAATATCAACTTCAAAACATTACATTATGTTATGCAAATTCTGTCTTTATTGAAAATATTAACTTAAACATTTTCAAAACAAGAATAATTTAGCAATGATAGTTGCATACCACAATTCTGTTCATCGCTACCATCAGTACAGTCGTTCCTGTAATCGCACACATATAAACTTGAAATGTACTCTTTGGAGTCTTTGCATTTGAAATTGTGTGTCAAAGAATCAACGCTTATGTTGCTTGAATCTACCCCTTCTGTGTTCAATCCTGGCAATACAATATGTTAAATCATATCTTTTAATTGAACAAACTAAGAATATGTATGACGATACAATGCTAGGTAACGGATGCTTTTTTCTAATCTGGTAAAAGTTATTATAAATGATCATTCATTTAACCAATTCATATTTAATATTAGAAAGCGTAAAATACAGGTAATCAGTTCCAGAAATCGTACGTAGATCTAGATTATGAAAACACTCAAAAATACTACACTCAATTTACCAAATGTGCAAGCACTCGTGATCACGTTCCTAAATATAAAAACACTAAATTAGGCAAAGTTAAACAGATATAGAGGTCTGTAAGTATAAGGAAGTAATGATCTTAACCAAACGTATTCTTGTTCGTCTGTTACGCGATGATTTAATTTGCGTTACTTTGTTCACTCTATTGTCTCCATATGGCCATCTACATGCATATGCATTGATTGACACTTAAAAAGGTACATATCTATAATCGAATATTTGGCTTCTTTTATTTTTACATCACCCTCGATTTCTTAAAATGTGCAAAACAAACAAGGTTTACCTTTGGGTTCACTCTTCCTGTATTCACACATAACCGGTATCATATTTTCGAAACAATTTGTATATTTCCATTGATAACCATCTATATAGACGCATGGGTTGTGCCATTTGGAAGTTAGATAGTTACTTTGCACATGATGAAACAAAAGCAGATTAAAATCAGTTACACATAAATATTGGAGGTAACGTTTCGTAAGTATGAATACTAATTACACAAATATTTTGGTTCAAAATATGTTCATAAGTTGCATACGTACATCGTGTTTTTTAATTTTAAATCAATCAAATTTAGTTATAAACAGGTTATCTATCTTACCATATATAAACATGCAATGTGAACACCATGCCAAAAAGACGGAACAATGATTACTCAACATAAATTCAATTCATAAAAGAAATTAATAACTAATGCCATCATTTACATTTGTCTTTACCTGGTGGTCAAAATCCATGCTATGGTTGACATTAAATATATATTTTTACAATATTTATGCTTAACGTTCAGAAGCAATGAAACATTTTGACAATAAACAGTAATATTCCAATCAATGCTATCAATGTCAGACATCATAACACAGTCGTGTATTAAAACAAAACTTGTTCAAAACATTCATTATTTCACATTGTGGAACACATATTTCAGATCAATAAATGTGATTCTATTTTTTAAACAAATACACTTTTACTTTAATTTTCACAATCTCGAAAATGCCATTTATATTCATAGTAATTATTACGCACAGGTAAATGATTCCGACCTGTTCTTTCGTTAATGTGCTGAACTAATAACGTTTTCCAATAATTGATAATAAGCGAGAAAAAGTCATTAAATTGAAATAAGACAATGAGACAATGTGTATACTTAAACAAAATATGTCTACACTTGAACGAAAGAGAGACGGAGGAAGAATACAAAAATGCAATCTGAAATATGTCTCCGATCTATATGATATTTATAAGAGGAAAGAGCCATAACTCCCGTGAGACACCCCGTTTCAAACAAAATATCTTGCTTCGAGGTAGCCGTCATGAATGGACGCTATAGAGAAAATTATTTTAGAATTAAAACACATTGTATAGTTTACATTGCTAATAATTACATATGAAGTAGTTACTTGAGCACATAAGTATACTTTTAAGAAGAATGAATCAAAGGAACTAACTACATGTACCATGGTTACGCCAGCAAACAACAGCTGACAATAAAAGAAATATGCATACAACCACACCCAAAAATATTCCAGGCTAGACTTAACTAAGTTAATTCAATATTTTGAATGGTGTAGATAAACAGTTTATTTGAATCCAAACATTCCCACTTAACCCACGGGAGTGGGGATGTCAAACAAGAACCATCTAAAATATTAGAAATATACATTTTCTTAACATAAAAAGCACACAATATAGAAGCGGTTGTTATTTAATTAGATATATGACAAAACTCAGTGAACAAAAGCCAGGACAAATAAGATCAGATGGAAAGGAATATCAACACCCAATCAATAAACAATAAAGTGTACAGAGAGCACATATCAGTAACCATTTCTTGTGAGTACATGCATGAATTAAGTACCGTAAGAGCCGAGTGACAAAATATTTGTTTTTTCATTGGTGTTTAACATCCATTCTACTCATGTATAGGTCATATCGAGACTACATCTGCATGTAATAGTGCGCAGTAATAACGACTTTATAGTGATGTCTCACTGTAAAAAAACAGTATGAATACATTGACATGATACTTCAAGCGGTCACATTGTCCCAACACCGAACCAACCAGTCATTGTGCTATTCAGAAATGTTGAGCGCTTAGAAAGGAGAAAAAAGATTGTCTAATTTTAAAGTCCTCGATTTTGACGCAGCCCTAATTTGAAACTCCGCCTAGGATTTTTACACAAGCCTATCAGCACGAAACGAACCCTCTACCTCTGAAACGTTGAGGCTGAATGAACAAATGAAAAATACAAATGACATCCCAATAAAATTAACTGTGCTGCACCAGGCTGACAGTTAACTTTGACCAGCAATCAAAGGGGACAGAGTCCTTCTTTTAGACCACTCAGCGTTGTCATTAAGCACCAAAGTTCAGAGGATAAAACAGATAATAAGTGGATCATATTTATGATAAGTGTCTGCGGACAATTCTCCTGCAATAGCTTAGAAAAAGTGTATAAGATCTAAAAACCATTGGAAACAAACTGTGCAATAAAGGAAATCTGTTCATACTTTAAAGGGAGCTCCAAAACATGTTCAACTAATAGAACGGCGAGGGTAAACCATTTACGGAATCTCAACCTTCCCACATAACCCACTAAGTTTGGGATATCAGACCACAGACAGTTTAATTCGTTAAGAATGTTTTAACCTTCCTTTACATGGATAATGTTGTAGGACCACGGGAACAGATTACAGTAATACATGCAACATGCTCAACATAAGGATATTTTTAATACGATATAATGTATTGCTGTTACATAAACGGGTACACAAGTGGACTGCCATCGGACCATTGAAAATTGTTCTTCCAATCACTCCGTCCATTAGCTTTCTCCAGACCTAAATAATATTATGATACAAGAAGAGTGTATGCAATATAGTAGAAAATACGAAACACCAAGTCGACATATGAACAATTAAGGTCGAGGATATTATCTAAAAAAGAAAACAATATTAACGTCTATAAAAAAACTAGAAGCGAAACCAGGTGTCCGTGAAGGAGTATAAAACAGCAATCCGTTCCATACCAGTTAAGAAGAATGAGCAATTAAAGGATTTGTTTTTTAATTCTGGTTTAACGTCCCTTCAACACGTGTCCAGGTCATGCCAAGGTGGATTCTGCTTGTGACAATGCGCAATGACGGCAACTGTAGTGTTGTCGCACCTACATACCATTCGACAAACACATTGACATGACTTCAATCGTTCACAATATCCTAACACCGGTCCTACTCCGAAAGTTGAGGGTTAAACGAGAAACGAATGAAAAATCTTATACTTAAGTCGTAAATATGATGTGGTCGATGATTGTTCCCGCGTTCTCTCGCACATGCAACTTAATCAGAAGGGCTTGCGCCAACACATTATAAAAAACTTACAAATTACCAAAATATAGAATATCCAATGGTCATTCAGAAATCGTTAATAGAATAGTAATCATTGTTTTCATGTATCCATATGGATATAGAAACGGAAGACGTGTCGCCTGGCTTTGATTTTCAATAAAACTTCATCATGATCGTATATCGATTATATTGATCAAGATGACATCCTAAATAAAAATTCATAACTAGTAAACCAGTGAGTTCCTTTAATGAAACAGTATTTGCACCAGTTACTTAAAACCATCTTTATAAAAGTAAAGTATTGCTCACCTATGAAAAAAGATGACATATACTTTCCTGATCCTTCTAGGTCATTACAATCGTCAGTTATAGATTGAAAATGAAGAGTTTGTAACAACTTTACTTTCTGTGACGTCAATATGAAGACTGGAGTACTTCCAATGGTTAAACAGGCATCTTCCGCAGACTGGTCTTTGCTTTTATAAACAGGCTGGAAACAACTTTCTGTGCTGTTAACAAAATTTCCCAATATAATGAATGTAAGTGTCTGTTAATAGTTGAGAGTAAACTTTAAATGGCAAAAAGAGTGTGCTGTGTGATGTAAGATTCAACATTATTACAGGACCAATTCGCCGTAGATTTGCTTTGAAATGGAAATTAAACTAATTTACCAAGGGCAACCATATATTTTAAATACAATTGGGTTTTTTTGGTCGCACGAGTTCAATATTATAAGATTCACTATTAAAATGGATTTACAATAAACTAAGGCCAAGAAGTTCATAAATGTAGTGCACATTCTGTTCGTCTGGTCTTTTGATAGTAAATACTTCATTAAAGCGTATTATAATGGAATTTTATTCTGGTATGACAACATATCAGTAAACGTGATACTATGGTATAACACCGTTAGATGTACAAATGTATATAAATGAGTTTTTACTTACTAATTACTGTACAATCCATACCCATAGGCGTTACAAGCTGTAAAAATATAATGTATTGTAAACATAAGCTAGTAAATGATGTATGCATAAATTATGGCTTTCATTTTTAAAACAAATCCTGCTTCAACATTAATGTGAAAGTTTTTTAGTTAATATATACATGTACATGTATTTACAGGAAGCGACATATATCAGTCAGGTATCTCACATAATGAGGATTCAACAATCATATGACCCTGTGATTATTTGTACTTTTTGAATTATCATTTCAAAAGAAATGAGCTTTTTGACGGCTGTTATCTGACTTCAAGATCATGTGACATTTTTATAACAAAACAGTTTATTGGCTAGATTCTTTAAAATAAAACTAAATACAAATTGTAATGCCATCCATAACTAAGTTGCGATATCTTCCTAGGCTGTACTGTAAACAGTGATTGTTGTTTTTGTTATTGTCGGAATTTTTCAAACTAACGTGCTAATAAAAGATACACAAATATTGTTATGACATCGTATAATAAAAAAAAAACAGTTAAAATAATCCTTAAATAACACACCCTCACACACGTGCGCACACACACGAACACACACTATACATTTAAAACTGTTTTGACATGATTGTGTTTCTCAATCTTTTATCGTTTCCATAAATAAATAGCTGTATAACGCGCTTACCTTCTGAAACATTCAATGATCTGTAAGTGAATAAGAACATGGCAGTTCGATGACTCACACTCATCGAGTATTCATTATCATAGTGTATGAGTACCATGTTTCCTGTGGACTGAACGATCCGTGTAACTGTTTCTCTTTCACATCCGTCAGAACTCGTGCAGCTGAAGAATTTTTGTTTCTTCAAAATTGCGTTTTACGTTTAACTAACTTAACACGTGTAAACATTCATACTGTTTTTTTTTTAATTATGGCTTAATGTAACCTTAAAAGTATTCACCAATATAGTGACAAAATACCAAAGAAGAAAAAACAAACGGTGACAATTGCGACAGGAACGGGACATCAAAGCAACAGGGATAGTTCAGAAAGGAGGATGAACCTATGTAAAGGCGTTTCCGACTGCTCTTCTATCGATTTTAAAATAGGGAAATTACCATGCCAGGGATTAAAAATCAGTGTACACATCACCAACAGCTTAGCGTCAACTCCGAAGGACGTGCTGATCTTTGTTTGGCCACTACCCTTCCACCGGTATGACTGGGATGACCATACTAAGAACACAAGTTCCGCTATCTGGGTCTTTGAGACACCCAAACCTCCCTAACACGTGAAGGTACCATACGTTTACACAGGGAGAAACAACGATACAAATTGTCATGAATTTTATTTTCGAAGACCCATTCGTTTATAAAGTGTAAATTCAGAAAGATACATCAGCCCGCTCCCCCTGCACATACATATTTTTTCCACTAACCCTACCTACCCTAATGTCTAGTGAATACCCTAT
>JAUMGZ010065907.1:0-18523 GCA_032359645.1 Pododesmus macrochisma | reverse complement strand
TGGAACATAGCGTATACGCATATGTACAAATGGATATTTACGTGATCTGATGTGTTCAATATTAAGTTTATGTGAGGCTAAATATTATACTCTTTTGTCATTGAAGCATGGTTAAGAGGTAGCAATGCCAATAAAATGTGCTTTTAGCCGTGGGATGTATAGAATGTTTGTCTAAATATTAACATTTCAAGAAATGTAACACCCTTCTTTGGGTATCAATCTTAAGAAAGATGGAACATAGCGTATACGCATATGTACAAAATTAATGGATATTTACGTGATCTGATGTGTTCAATATTATGTTTATGTGAGGCTTAATATTATAATCTTTTGTTACTGAAGCATAGTTAAGAGGTAGCAATGACACTATAATATACTATCGAATATCGAATATCGAACCAACTTCACGCCCGTAAGAAATGTAACACCTTCTTTGGGGATCAAGAAAGATGGAACATAGAGTATGCACAAATGGATATTTACGTAGACATGATTTGTCCAATAATAAGTTATGTAAGGCTAAATATTATACTATTTTGTTCTATCGATTTATGTACAATGTATACTGTACAACTTGTGCTTTGTACAAGAGAAAAATCGTTAAAGATGATCCAAACAAACAAGCAGACGGTTAAACATCTGTCATAGCACATATACAAAAATATCTCAACAAGAACAAATATTGTATTTATATTCATTTTCAAAGCTAAAACGATATAAACTTTTAGGAATATGACAAAAAATAGCGGCATCACGAGATCTAAAAACAATACTGCATTTTAAGAACTAGTCAATTAATAGAGGTCATTCTTTTTGCTGATGATTTAAGTTTATGTTTCATCGCGTCGGGTCGCTTTATTTATATTTTTCACGACAACGTAGCAAAATTATAATAAAACGCACTCTCGAAAACATAAATAATATACCGACCCCAATCTATGAAATAGAAACGTTATTCATCATCAAAAAGAGAATATTCTGTTTATTACATTTTAAATATGTCATTGCATCACCTATAGCTTCTAATGCCACATAACATTATAAAATGTTCACTTTACAATTTTCTTACATATTAATATTTCACTAAGTGTTACCATAGTGACTCATTTTACTTGTCTTGCCATTTTGAAAACAAACGCATAACGTTTTAAAGGTTTTCTGAAATGTTTACATTGATTTTGTTTATTGCCTTGCACT
The DNA here is from genome assembly GCA_032359645.1 of Pododesmus macrochisma. Taxonomy (NCBI): domain Eukaryota; kingdom Metazoa; phylum Mollusca; class Bivalvia; order Pectinida; family Anomiidae; genus Pododesmus; species Pododesmus macrochisma. The sequence continues at coordinate 17,326 of JAUMGZ010065907.1, read as the reverse complement.
TATGAAGTAGAGAATTGGCAGCCATTTTGTTTTGCGTCAATTTGGCTTAATGAAACATAACCCGCATTCAATTGAATAAGCGCTGTTGTGAAAAAATAACGCATTTATTTCATTCATATATCCTCATATTTCATCAAAAATGTAATAAAAAAGATTTTACCTTTAACGTGTTTCACTTTACCTACCATTCTGGTGGTTACTTTATGATGAGGGTAATTGTTCGTTTTATCATTCTGATTGACTTTTTTTTTTTAATGAACTAGTGTTTGTTTGTCAATAGACTGTGTTCTATTGATCCTTTATTGAAAATCCTCAATCTATCTGATTGCACATATTTTTTTTTTTGTAGTTTAATTTATACATTCATGTCTTAGAACAAAATTCAATCAATGATTGTTGAAAAGGGTTATGGGGTCATATTCATAATACAACAAAAATGCAAACTGAAACATGCCACTTATTGATATAATATTTATAAAAAGAAAGAGCCAATACTCTGTGTGAGACACTCACGTCTCGAATTATAAGTCTAGCAGCTGTCATTACTGGACGCTTTAGAGAAAATTAATCTTTGGTTGTTTTTTTTTTTTTAATTTGGGTTTAACATCACTTCCAGAATATTTCACCGATATCGTGACAAAAGACCAAAGGAGAAAAACTCAAATAATAGGAAAGGAAGAGAAGCGGTGATAGGAACGGGAAATCCAAGCGATAGAAATAGTTCAGAAGGAAGTATGAGCCCATGCAACAACGTTTCCGCCTACTCTTCCATCGAACTTTTCATGGGAATCTGTATCGTTCCTGGGGGTGAATAATCCCTGTACACGGGACCACCGGCTAAGCGTCCCTCCGAAGGACGTGCTGATCTTTGTCTGGTCTCAACCCTTCAACCTGTCTGACTTGGATGACCCTACTAGAAACACAAGTTCCTGTCAGCATTACTCTCTTGGTCATCGAGACACTCAATCCTCGATAAGGATAAGAAATGAATCTTTGAAGTTTCTGAGATGAAAATCTAAATGGTAATAAAGATCAAAAACAACAGCCCAACAATACTATAAAATTGTCTTGCCAACAATTTTAAATGTGCGCGTAGCCAAAAAAAGAAATTTTTACGTATTCTTCTGGACACGTGTTTCGGACAATCCAGTCTTCTTAAGTAATGGTGACGTAATAATTTATACAGATTTCAATATTATTAAAAGACGGACGGACTGACTGATTTACAATAAAGAAAGAGCCAAAATATCCATCAAACAAACCAATCTAGAGTATAGGTAAGTATGAGACTATATCCTCTTAGGCTTATTAATGACGAAGTGCCTCATGTGCAACGTTGACTCCTTAAGAAAGGTTCAGTATGAACAAATTGTTCGGCGCAAAATGCTGTGGCAAATAATTTGCATAATCGCTTCACCAATTCAAAGCTAACTTGAAAGTAAGAATTCCCAGGGAAGGATGATTTCAAATTGTTCAATTGATAGGGCTCGGACCCTAGAAGGCGCCAGCATGGGGCAAAAATAGGGAAATTTTCAAAACAGTCTCCAAATATACTAAAATGCATATGGCTCAATGCCTTTATAGAAACCGTTGGCATTGAGAACCAAGATTTTTCAATGCGAAACTTTTAGGTCAACAATATTACCGAGTTAGATGGTTAAATTTCAAAACTATCGGCAATATGTTAAGTTTGCGACCAAAAACAAAACTTGATAGAAAGCATACTTAGTTGAAAAGGATTCACATTTTGTTGAAATAATTGGGACTTAGTCTCCAGGGGTAGCCACTACTGATAACAAATTTAATTTTGAAGTGAAAATTTTTAAACCGTTTTTGTAAACAAGACGACTGATAGCATTATGTTTGAATATGCAGTATCATTTAGGCATGTAGGACCGAAGGCGTGACAAGGGTCAGAAATGGGCAATGCACTATAGCTATATGTAGCACAAAATGTTAACTTTTCAGATTGTTGACTTCTCAAAAACAAGCGGATCACTTTTAACCAGACTTTGCAGGAAGTATACTTTGGGGAAGAAAATTCAGATGTATAAACATGAGGTGTTTTTTCCTCCAAGGGCTGCCATTAGGTGATCAAGAAGGGGATAATGTGACAGATTCTAAAATTATTTATATCACAAACTGCTTGAACACATACGTAATAACATCGTTACAGGGAGAACCAAGTTCGTTCCCTGTAGTCACATAAATAGATTATTTATTTTGCAGTAAATTAGGTTCAAAACTATAGTAAATATGATATCGTTTTAAGCTTTCGACTTTTTTTCATCTGCAAGACCAACTTAAACCAAACATAGTAGTATACAGAAGTGTTCAAGCGATGGTAGTTCCCAAGTGTGCGCAACTAGATGAACAAGAAGGGTGATACATATGATGAATTTTAATAATCTGCAAATCAACTAAAATTATACAAAATGAAATTACAATACTGCTCCTTCACCCTGTAATTAAAGGCCCAGTCAACATCTTATATATCATTACTACTAGCATTATATATAAACATTGCTGTGAGTGTAGTTCTCGATGCATTTTGTGTTTCCTTTCAAGCTATTCGATGTTTGCATGAACTTATATTATTCAACAACTAAAGCATGCATAACACAACATCATATCGAGGACAGCCACTACCACGGAACAACTAAGGACGTCCATTCAACGAATTCAATAGTGTGGATAAACCTGTTCATGGGACCCCTTTCTTCCATCTTAACTTACGGATGTGGGTCCTCAAACCACAAGCATTTAAATGTTTGGAAACAAAGCACTGAATTGCTTAATGTAAAGTACTTCGAAATGTTCTTTAAGTTTTAATTGGCCCATGATATCTACTATCCTACCTTTTAACCTTTCTTTGACAGTATTCTTAAACTTTTGTAATACAAAAAATGCAACCTGAATAATGCCTCCGATAAATGTGATATCTATAAGAGGAAGGAACCAAAACTCTGTGTGAATTACCCCGTCGCGGAACCCTGATCCCGCTCGAAGCCGCTGTCATCAATGGACGCAAGAGAAGAACCAACTTTGAACAGACAAGACTTCAGCAAATCAAAACTAGAGAGCCAAAGAGGCTACGCCGACAAAAACCACTATGGTCATGATGGACAAAAACCATTCCCAATAACAATACAAAATTGCCCTGCCAAAATTTCAAAATGTGCGCGTAGTCAAAACAGGAATTTCCAAACGTACTCCTCCGGACACGTGCCTCGAACAACAACAACAATGATACAAACATGCAATCGGAAACATGCCTCCAATAAATACAATATTTATAAGGGGAAAGATTCAATACTTTGGGAGGTTTGCGCGTCTCGATGATCTGGAAAGCTATGCTGCCGGGAATATGTGTTTCTGGTAGGGTCATCCAAGTCAGACAGGTTGAAAGGTAGAGGCCAGACAAAGATCTGCACATCCTTCGGAGGGGCGCTAAGCTTGCGGTCCTGTGTACAGGGATTGTTAACCCCCTGGCACGATAAAGATCCCCATGTAAAGTTCGATAGAACAGTAGGCTGAAACGCCGTTGCATGGGCTCATCCTTCTTCCTGAACTACCTCTATTCCTTTTGTTTCCAGTTCCTGTCGCCGCTTCTCATCCTGTCCTATTAATTGGTTTTTCTCCTTTGGTCTTTTGTCACGATATCGGTTAATGATTCTGGGAGTGACGTTAAGACCTAATTAAACCAACTTTGTGTGAGACAACCTCGTCCCGAATTCCAGTTCTAGCTTTGAAGAAGCAGCCGTCATTAATGGACATGTTAGAGAAAATTAATTTAGATCAGACACAACCTCGGTAAAGCAAACACATGGATATAGTAAAACATAATGATGCAAGATTTCAACTCGTAACACAATGTTAATTTGGGGATACACACGAGTGTTCATAGATAATATGTCAAAAATATCCAGATCAAAACTGTGTCACAAGCGGTTAAAAAAATTAAACAATTTTTATTAAACTATTTCAAATATTTTATTCAACAAATCAATAAAGACAACAAAACGACAAGCCAATGTTTGATACTATTCCCGCGCTATATTTGCGTTGTCATCTAAAATAGAAAACAAATTATATAGTTACAGGTAACGCTATGCGTGTATAGTCATATACAAGTTTATAACATTTTCCGAGAAATGTCATTTATGCGTCCCATCTTTTCCTTTTATTTCCCTATGTCCATTGACTTAACGGCTTTTAAATATCATCTTGTTTTTTCGTATTTACTACTTTATGTATGTACAACACTTATATACTGACTTTATGTATGTACAACACTTATATACTGACGTTATGTATGTACAACACTTATATACTGACTTTATGTATGTACAACACTTATATACTGACTTTATGTATGTACAACACTTATATACTGACTTTATGCAATTGATTTCAAAATCCAAGGTTTCAGATAAGGACAAAGAAAATTGCTTTTTGTAATGAAATATTAGTTTGTAAATGAAAAAAGAATATATCATTATCTTCAGTGTTCGAATAACTTTTGTTTCATTAGAAGTTTAGAATCTATGTTTACTTGAAAAACCAGAAGAAGAACATCAACAGTGCAGTACAAACGTTATTGACCAACAAACAATACTTCATCAAAAAGTCACCACCAGAATGTCGATCTCTAATTTAAATGAGATGGACATTAAAAATGTTTTAGGGGGATTACAATTCATATGGATTCAATGACCTTGCTCTTGACCCGAAGCCAAGCTCTAAATCAACCGTCAGCAACGGACTCTAAGGGAAAAATGAATTTAGAATAGACAAGCCCTCGATAAATCAAAGATCTGAAGTCAAAGGGGAAGGAAGAATATCATTAAAATGATATAAAGGAAATATATATTTAGGAGAAAGGAGAGGTGAATAATTCCTTAAAACCAAAAAAATTCAAAAAAAAAACATGCACGAACAAATAAAAAAGAGAGTAAAGGATGTGTATATCATTTACAACAGAAGGGTTGTAGCAGTTAATTTATCAAGAACTTTTATTTTGTTCGTAATAAATACGTATTTTCTGGACAAATTGGTTCAGGGTTCAGACTATGTTCACCGCTAAACGGGACACAAGTGTTAACATTATTAATGGTTTTATTCATAACGCGATAACTATAATTATTGATTTTTTAAATACTACAATTAATCTAGTATCTTTTGGACATATTTTTTTTAACTAATAATACAAACAAGATCGTACTGAATGTTTAAACAAAATAATGAATTAATTAGAAAGTGAAAAGTCTTACCTTAAAATGATTTCTAGAAATAAAAACATCTGCATTTAGCATCTACACAATGCCAGCTGCCCCGACCACCATGGCAAACTCCATTTGAGGTGCAGTCACTTTTCAACGTGCAATCTGAAATACCAATTGATTTGAGGACTTAACATTGATATTGTGTGTTTCGATGATTGTATTATGAATCACATGATTGACCCTACTCAAAAAACGAACGCACACCTAAAAACAATAATAACACAAACAAGAAGAAATGGGATCAACAGAATAAGTGTTATTGACAAACAAACACACATGTACAAGTATTTAAGGCCATTTGTTAGCCTCGGACTGAGGTAGGAAGGTCATTCTTGACCTAAAACAACATACTGGACTTAGTGATTCTACAGCAACACTTCAAAAACGTTTTTTTGTATAAAGAAGCAACACACATATTATTATATAACAATAATAAGTTATACACATAATAAATTCTTCTTGGTTTTTCGTATTTACTTGTTTGAGGCTGCTGCACACCTACTATAGTAAAATCTATATTCATCATTATTGTAATTTAAAAACAGTGACAGTCATACTTCATCCAATTGATAGATCCATTTGCATCCCATATTTGTTTTTAAATTTTGGTCTAGTTAACTTGAAAATATGGAGTTGATAATACACATACGCTAAAATGGATGTCTGCTTCAGTTGCGAGTTCGTAGTATAATTCCTTTTATCAACTTTGCTATGAGTTTAATGAAGTAAATACTTATCATTGCCTTTTCGGTACAGTGATGTATAAAATAGCTATGTATTTTGACTAGATATTTCTTGTAATAATTACTGTGTTAGATTAATAAAATTTTGAACAGCATTTTAGTGCTTTTTCAATTTACTGATACATGTTAAAAAAATTCAAAATATGGCAAGGTCAATTTTAATATTTTATAATGAATATACTACAAAAAATATCTAAATGTGGTAAAGTTCTCTGAATTAACATTCACAATATAATTATGTATTACAAATTGCAAAATTAATGTTAATATAATTACATGTATAGAAATATGTTTTAAACAATTACAAAGCTTGAAATGTTAAAACAAAAATGATCGACTTATACATTCACTTATATAAGACATAATTCAAACAAAATGTTTTACAAATTGATAAAGCATAAAACACCTTTCTCAATACTTTTTATTCGCGTGTATAACATTATAAGTTGAAGTCACGTGCTGGCGCACTAATTAGTAAATTGTTTTACAAATTGATAAAGCATAAATTACCTTTCTCAATACTTTTTATACGTGTGTTTAACATTATACATGTAAGTTGAAGTCACGTGCTTGCGCACTAATTAGAAAATTACAAAAACCAGGATGAGTGGCATCAACAGAACAAAAGACATTAACAAACCAACAATAGCCGCATCAAACAATAAAGCACCAGAACAGATAGGAAATAAATTGACGTCACAACAATCCTCAATACAAATAATCCATGCGGACCGACATAGGACGGTTACCGAGCATGAAACTAGGCGGTGTGGTTAAACCGGTTAATGAGGACTCAATCTTCCCGCAAGAAACAAGAAGTCTTAAGTAAAGACATAAATATACATTTAAAATTTGTATAACTACGTTTCATAGCGCTTAAAATTATCTCACAACCAACCGCCCACAACATCAATTACAATAAATCAATACATATTTTTGTATAATAGAAAGAATTCACGACGAATTTTACAGTAAAATGCTCTTTTTTACTTTTAATTAAATACATATATTCCAACCAGGATCAAATTCACAGCATACTGGTATCATCATCAGCAAAAAGAAGGGCAAATATATAGAAAAACTTACTTGTGGCATTCTGTGTGACTTCTGGCTCACAGTAGCACAGAGTTTCGTGACAGCTCAAGGCGTGACCGGTTGAACATTTTGTGAAACCATTTGAACAATCGGCGTCATTTTGACATACTTCGGCATTTGCCAAATCTACGAAATAGTACATCAAACGCTTTATAAAATATGCTCAATTACCTAGAGAATATTTGACCTTCCCTGCTTAATGTCCATAATGTCAGTCTCAGAACTTGTTGTCTAGTTTTGTCGTTGCAGCACTCTAAGACTAATCGTATATTTAACTGACTGATTTTTTCTCTCGTAACAATTGTTTCGTTCTTTGAGTATTGATTTTATCTAAAAGTACTTCAAGTGATTGATATCTTTGTAAGCATATGTGCTATAAATATAATTCCTTATTATATATATATTTTAGCTCACGACAGCTTGTAATCAAAATCTAAACTAAGCTTAGGAAAACAGTATGACCGAAATGAGACACAACAATGACAAATATCGTAAGAACAATATGAGCACGAGGAAACACAGATACGTTCAAACTGACCGAGACTTTAAATGAAATGCTGACTATAGAAAACTCTCCAACAGCGTGCTAAGTAAATAATTTTTTCAATTTTGTCACTATCCTGTTAAGCTAAGCATATGCGCATATTTCTTATATATCAGATGTTGAAATTTCTGTTTTCTTAATTTTAGTAAGGCATTGTAATCCCATAAATTTATATACTTACATACACAAGCAGCAAGGCATACCAGAATTACGGAGTTCATTTCGACAGGTCTTTCGTGGTCAGTGGACAATGAGATAATATTGTGATAAACACATGACCACTGTCCACCTATTTATATCATCGTGATGCTCGGACACGATAAGACATGACTCGTATACGTAACTTTATATCATTACATAATCACAGTGATCGAACTAAAAACCGAATGTACCGAACTCCTCGTGACTTTCCTCTACTTCAGAATGGTAACTGTAAGGTTATTTGATTCGTGTATGGCTTCTTAAGATTGCTATGCACATTTCTGATGAAGGAAAATCTAGAGGAGTTCGGTACATCCGGTTTTTTGTTCGACCAGTGTGATAATGTACACATTCAAACCGAAGTCGGGTAAACGAGTAATAAGCCATCTTGGTTTCACAGCTAGTAATTTAGATCGTCCTCCTTTTATTCCTGTTCCTGTGGCTTTGTTTCTCGTTCCTGTTGCCACCACTCTTCTTGTCTCATCACTGGAGTTTTCTGCTTGGTCTTCTGTCGAAATATCAGTGACGTTTAACCCTTATTGTTTTTTTATGCATATTTTGTTTGTTTGTCTGTTGATTTCTCTTGTTCTGTTGATTCCACTCATACTGTTTTTATTTCTTATTAAACAATCATTATCTCTGCTCACGATGAAAGGGTTGTATGCAGCAATTCTCCAGGGATATGATTTGTTGGGTTTTTTTCATTTTATTTTCGACTCTACACATTCAAATATAATTCACCGTTTTGTGTACTGGTGATATCTGAAACATGATTTTACACGTATTTTTGTAGTTTGACACGGATTTTTAAACACTTCTCAGTCCGTTATGGAAAAGATTGATACATCACGAATTCACACGAAAACAATACGGCGGATGCCACATGTACATGCATAGTAGGAATCGTGTCACCTTTGTCACCGCTTCTAGATTTCGTTTGTAATATTTACCTTTACTTTCAAATTTAAGAATTGTATTTATTTTTATCTTTTCTTTTCGCGCCCAAAGTTTTCCGTTTATTTTTTACATTTTCAAGGGCTTCTGTTTTTTTTTTTAATTATATCTTTTGTATATATTTTTTATTTTCGGATATTTCACAACATCGGTTTTAATTTCGATTTTTTTTTTATATATATACTTCTTATTTTGGTATTTCCGAAATCGGTTTTAATCTTGGATTTTCGTATATTCTTTTTATTTACACAATATCAATCTCACGCAAATGTACATTTATTGACAGCGTTATGAAGTGTATTTATAAGAATTCTAAATGTATCTCTATACTCAAGTCTCATAAATGTTGAGGCCTCATTAACCGGTTAAACCAAAACGCCTGGTTTCGTACTGGGTGAACATCCTGAATCCCGGTCGGGTCAAAACCTAAGACTTTAGAATTAGGCAATATTCTCGCTTCCTGTTAAGCTCCCATCAATACTGGGTAGGAGGAGGACTGGTTGGCTCGGTATCAGGATAATGTGACCGATTGAAGTGTCATATCAAACAGACGCCGTCTCGATATGACCTATTCATGAGTTTAAGGGAAGGTTAACCCCGATAAACAACAACAACAAGTCGGTCCGCATGGATTACTAGTTCGGTGTATTTTCTCTTTTATTTCGGTGCTGAATTGTTTGATGCGGCTAAATGATTGATTGCTAATGTCTCTCGTACTGTTGATTCAACTCTTCTTGTTTTATATATAAAGAAGAAACGTTTGTTGCACCATTGAACAAAGATCGATTGTATTTAAGACATACTCAGTTTTTTTACGATTCATCTAAATCTTTTTTTAACGAAATGGTTAAGTGTTTACGAATACCATTTCTTTCATTGAAATAAGAACACGCCTATTGCGGGTCACGGTAAAATAACATTAGACGATATTTTAAAACGGCCAATGGCGCCACCATGAATTTCATTTCATGAAATATAGTCTTTTGATATTATAGCAATTTGTATTTTTTTCTTACTCTTTCCTCCAATTAAGAAGAAGGAGACATACATCATTTTTCAATATTTTGAATCTCTTTGTACTACATTTAATATACAACGGTGAGATTTCATTTCACAGCTAAAACATGTTTGTATAAAAAAAACATATTTCTTCAAAAATTCAAAGGAAACTTAATGGTCAGCACCAATTATGGGCATTTTAAATTTCAAAAATTGTCATTCAACTTTTTCTGGATTCTCAAATATACCACGCAATGGTTAAAACCTTTTTAAACACAGAAGGGTCAAATTCTGTAGTTGAAACTTATACATCTATACAGAAAATGCACACAAATGAATATTAAAACTCGTAGATAAACAAGTAGACACCAAATGTGAATATACAATTTGTTGAGGAATTCATTATCTCAAGATGAAAACAAAAGACGTTTTTATTGGTAGTAAAAATCGCTCCTATTTGGTGGTTCAACTTCACAGCAAAGGACTGGCCGGGTAAAATTCATAAAAATAAATTCTCCACTGTATTTTAATGGCTATTTGAACATAACTGCAAAAGCATTTAAGCAAGTTTTATTTGTTTGGAGCTTCTATAACATTTCATAGAGCCATGTCTTGCACTATTGCCTTCTATCGTGTATATTCCATATCATAGTGCCGAAAGTGCAAGATAGATACGACAAGGTCAACGACAAGTTAAACGTGATCAAAACAACCTCATGGTCCACTATTGTCCTGTAGCTTGACCACGCGTTCCAATCTCTAAATAAATCTGGATATCACGATTTAGTCAAGATATGATCAGTGGTATTTAAGCAGGACGCCAATCTATGAACTATACTTTGACCATTGTCCGAGACGACTTCAATATGAACACAATTGTAGCTCTTTGTTTTGCAGCATGCATATGTAAGTACTCTATAGTTCAGAATATTTCTGTCATTTAAAACGCATTTTCACAGTGAATGACAAACTGTACGCAAAAAGTCAACTTCGTTTCCCGATGCGAGAACGACGACTGACAAGCTGAGTTATATCATACTTTATTTAAAACCTTTTTATTTCTGGTGCAACATAATCATATTTTAAGCATTCTGTACTATGTTTTAAATCTATAAACTTTTTATTTCTGACGCAACATAACAACATCTTAAGCATTCTGTACAATGTTTTAAATCTAATTTTTTTTTTATTATTTCTGGCGCATCATAACCACATCTTAAGCATTCGGTACTATGTCTTAAATCTTCTGTGCGCCTACGACCATATCAAACTCTGCAATTCGTGAGATAATTGTACACAAACATTGCTCTCCGGCAGAAATGATGGGCTGTTGTCGACTTTAATTTCGTGATTTCTTCATTTTCCATTTGTCCTGGATTGTTTTTTGTATTACATGTGTGATAATAATCTTCAGATATATACCATCATATACTGGTTCCAATAAAAATGAAGTTTTTGCGCTGAAAAATGTTATTTTGTTAATCGCAGTCGAAAGTTCAGACTGTACTGTTAACTCTATCTGCATGGAATTTTCTGTACCGTTAGTTTTGTAAGAAATGTAATGTATACTTTTTGATTCTGAGTTTGTGTGTTCCTTTTTACGCAATTTTTTTCTCAATTGTTTATAAGAATGAACCCACTTTGAAAAAGATTATTAAAACTAAACAAAACAAAACTGTCATACATCTGTAGATTTGCATATATTTTGTTTCATTTTATTGTGACTTAATGAAAACGAGTTTATATCAAAATGAAAATTATTTACCCCGGTTTTTACATACATGTATCTCTGACGGATGAAATTACGGATACATGTGTTTTGAGAGTATTTTGTTGTCTCAACTTCACATGTGACATGACCCAGTTTCATTATGCAAAACTGTGACAAGCCATATTCAATGCTTGTTCAATTTTGAAACTAACGGTACAGTTTTTTTTAAAGCCGTCAACATATAGCTAACAGTACAGCTTTGATAACAACTAACGGTACATTTATTTTAAATGGGGAGGTATTAACATTAAGTTTTTCAGTTATTTTTATCAATTGAATTGATGATGTTATTAAGTTTATGTTTTGCTCGATGATTTTTATTGACCATAAAAACTGTATTTCTACTTAAATATTCCTTAGAATTTAAAAAAAAAAGCATAACTTTATTTGTGCCACATCCCGTTGAAACAGTGATTTACAAGTGTTTGCGTTGTAGCACTGTATTAAGCAAAATTCGGGAGACTAAATGCATACATGTATCTACTGGTTCAATATTGAGTGTCAAAATTATAACTTACATACCACAGTGCTTTTCCTATCAAAGATGTATAGAAAAATAAGAAATTATCAAATATGTTTCTGGCATAACCATGACTGTACAGAAGTTGACCCTGCCAATCGCTTCGGAAAACGAAGTATACTTTTTGCGTACATTTCCGTTCACTCACTGTGGGTTTGTGACAGTCACAAACCAAATGAAAGTTTACTTCATAATCTACTGTGTTGTTATCTTTAACGCCATCCTGTTAATTTGATAATATATTCTACAAGTTTTTATTTATTAAAGGCATGGCATATGGTGAACAGTGTATGAAAAACAGTGACTGTACAAATGGATTCACAACCTGTGCAGATGGCCATGCATTGACCTGTCATGAACAACAATGCTTTTGTGAAATGACCGTAACAGGAGGAACCGGCTCGAACTCTGGTGAGACAATTTTTTATCGTGAGGTTTCATAAGCATTTATTGCGAAATAAGAATATGTTGCAAGTACTAAGATGTTGTATAAACATAGTTCGTTTAATTATGGCTTAACGTCACGTCCGGAATCTTTCACCGATATTGTAACAAAAGACAAACAGAGAAAAACCAAAAGATAAGACAGGAAGAGAAGCGGCGACAGGAAAGGGAAACAAAAGTAATAGAGATAGTTCAGAGAGATGGGTGAGCCCATGCACCGGCGTTTCGGCCTACTCTTCTATCGAACTTTACATTGGGATCTTTATCGTGCCAGGGGGTTAAAAATCTCTGTACACGAGACCGCCAGCTTAGCGTCCCTCCGAAGGACGTGCCGATCTTTGGCCTCTACCTTTCAACCTTTCTGACTTGGGTGACCCTAACAGGAACATAAGTTACCGCCAGCATAGCTCCCCAGGTCATTGAGACGCGCAAACCTCCCTACCACGATAAGGTGCCGAGCATAGGGAAGTGAATAAATATAGACCAAAGCAACTTATAGTAGTATGATGTACCACTAAACAAAGATCATTACTCCATACATGATAGCAATGATCAAAAGTGGACGTTGTTATAATTAAAATAAATATCTTGCGAACACAAAAAGATCACAGGTCTAAGGAATCCCTGTTTAAAATTTATCTGTATATCCAACAGGATGTTCTGCAAAGGATGATTGCATAACCAATGGTCAATGTCACGGTGGACGCGGTAAATGGCATTGCGTTGATGCACGATGCAGGTGTCTGTACTTTTAAAGCAGGTAGGACAACAAATAGAAGAATTATTATTTTTCCGTGAAAAATGTCCTGGCATTGGCCAAGTCATGAAGACAATAATTAATTGTCAAAAATACCGAAGATTCTATGTTGAACATATTTGTTATTAATCAGAAATTAAGTTTACTCTTTCCAGAGGGAAATTTCATAATTCAGTTTAAATTTGTGAGCCTCAATTTTTACTGTTAAACAATTTAGTTTCTCATGTATAAACCATTTGCAATTTTTGAGCTCGTGGTCAATTCCAGTGCTGCAATTTGATTCTTACTTGCGTTTTTTTCTTCTTTTTTTTCTTTTTCACTTTATTTACTTATTGGATGTAGTTTGAATAATCCTATGATTGCATTATAAAACTGACACCCTCTACGATTTATAATAATTCTAAAGGTATATGCTTTATAGAAACATGATTAGAACATTTTTTCTTTTCTTTTTTGCAAAGTCTGAGTACGAAATTTGTGATTGTTGAACCTACTTTTAAACTAATGTTAAAAAAAAATAAAAAATTTGTGCTTAGTAAATTGGGAATCCATATGATACATTGAGGACTCGTGAACAATATTTTGTACTTCGTTTCCAACAGTTGTTTTGTTATATCATCATTTATTCTTATCAGTTACTTATTTTAAGTAAGTTAACACAGTAAGCGAGACACACACTATAACATGTTCTAATCCGGGACGTTCCGCAAATGGCATCCATGTTAAGAGATACTAATACTTGATATCGCGATTAAGTAAATGACTTAATTCTTCTGTGATAGATCAGGCGCGATTACGGTGAATGACTTAACTCTTCTGTGATAGAGGCGCGATTTGGCGTATCCCTGGAGCAAGCAACAAGTGTTGTCGAAGGGTCTTTTCGTTCAGTTTCTGGATGATGCATAGGAGTTTGACATTCTATCAATACATATATATATATATAGAAGGGGTGATTTATTTAGATAAAAACTCATTAATTATATGGATACAACTATGCTCAAGGCCTTCGCGGGCTCATTTTAACTATATTCAACTATCATGTCTGATAGTCGGGACTTCAAAAATCTTAAGACCATGCCGACTGTCAGAATTACAGCAGTCTGCTTAACATTGAACGTGTTGCTTGTTGAAAATAATAACTGGAATATAAGAACAAAACAACATACACGATTTGCTTGCTTGTCCCAAACATTTCGCGAGATTTGGACAATTTGCGTCTTAGTGAAAAAGAATTACGCAAGGGGACGCAACTCTTTGTTAGTCGCGATATCAAGTATTCTTGGATGTTTTAGTCTTCAATTGAATTATCAGTAAGCTTATATATTTCCAAAGTCCTTTTATGATTTTATAACAATGTGTAAAATAGAAACATCATTTCTTTTAAATATATTTTTCTTGCTATTAATTGTTATCAATTTATTTTATGTATTTATATTTTAGGATTGAAACTGATGAAGTCACGAAAAAAAGAAAGGAGGATCTGAACCATTCTCATTGTTTTTGTTAACTGTTGGTTATTGCATGTTATAAAATTGTGTTACAAGTATTTACTTTGTCTTACGATGTTATCATTTTAATATATGTTTATACAGGTGATTGATTATACACGTATGTGTTAACTTTCCCCGACATATCATAAGTGGAACATAACTGATATCGACGTCTGTTAAAGTAGTAAATACGAAAAAACAAGACGATATTCTAAAGCCGTTAGTCCATGGACATGGGCAAACAAAAGGAAAACGTTGGACGCACACACAAAAAATAACCAAGTATTCATTTTTTAACTAAAAAGGGGAACATCCGAACTTTTTTTTAAAAAAAGCTAGAGGCAATACCAGTTGCTCGCGATATGGTAATCGTTTTCTGTTACACATGTGTCACCTGCCGCGATGCCTCCGTGTCATTCCGGTATATGGCAACCCTTTCCACTGTTTAAAAAGAAGCATATGTCACCATAAGAATATGTCACGGTCATGGTGACGAAAAAAACCAGTATGAATGGAATCAACAGAACGATAGACCTTGACAAACAAGCAATAACTGCGTCAAACAATTAAGCACTAGAATGTAGAAATAATTACATAGACATCACAAAAATTATTCAGACTAGTAATCCATGCGTACCGACTTACGACGGTCACCCAGCACTTCCAACATGAGACTGAAAGTATAGACAGAGCAAAGGAGAAAAACCATTAACCCATTAATATGTAATATACCACTACATGTATAAATATACATATATTCAGATCGAAAAATGAACCCTGGGTATTTTGAGTTATAAGCCCTTTTGAAATTGTATTCAGAACGGGAAATGTCGGATATGTGGTTTTCAAAGAGGGACTTGTTCATATTTAAAATGTCTTCTGCGTAACAAGATTTCCTTTTAATTTGAAAGCAATAAATGGGAACCAATTGTTTGTTCCTCTGTAATTTCGCCATAAAACTACATTCATTGCATTAGAGGAACACATTTTCTATCAATGATGTACAATTAGAACTCATGAGAATACCCATAGCCTTTCTATACACCTAGGCCTTTGTCGCCAAATTTGATAAATATATTAGTCATTTTAATGTCTGTCGCACTTTGCTAGTTCATTCTGGTGGTGACTTTTTGATGAAACTATTGCTTGTTTGTTAATAATTGTTGTTCTGGTGATCCTATTTCGTCTTGCTCAATAGAATTTCGTTTTGCAGGTCGTCGATAGAAAATGACTAAGAAGGTCTCTCAGAATTTGTTTTTATTTGTCTTCGACGTTGCTACAATTAGCCTTCTCGAACAAACGTAAATTTGATTAATACTAAAACAATATGATATGGTTAAAATGTTTACAATGTAGAAAAGTGAAAAGTAGATGAGTGTTTGACTTTCTTTTTTAATATTCTTGATTTATCAAAAACAGATCCATAAATCTTTTTTAATTGACCAACAGAAATTAACTTCACTATTAGAACAAGCAATTTTACAATATTTATAAATCACATCTTTTTTCATAGATGTTTAAACTGAAAGAATGTGTTTGGAAAGAGGCGCAATTTTACACTTACTGGGGTTAGTTATAGAGCGAGTTTTTAAAAGGGGATTATTGCAATATAGGCAAATATTATATTGTTGAAATATCAAAATTAACTACTTAATGGCGAATGTTTGCAAGGCAGCAACATGAACGACTATTAATGTTGTGTCGGGTATGCTGCGTTTAAATATATGTATTAGTAGTTAATTCGTGGATCACGGTGATATTATGAACTACTTTTTATACACTATTAAAAAGACAAATACCATAATCTAGATAGTAAACTGGAACGCGACCAAAAAGAATTAAATATGTTGGATAAAACATAAGGCGACTGTTATGCATAGCTGCAAAAGTTTGACCTTTAACAGATATCATTGGAAAATGAATTGGTAAAAATTAAAGAAACACAGGCTTGAGAGCTCATCATGCTAAATTAAGACTTAAAATACCATCTGATATTGCAATATTATTAAACAAAACAAGTATTGCGTCAGATATACAAAATTGCAAACTGAAATGTATAAATATAATATTTCAAAAAAATTCCATGTGTGAGAGAACCTTGTCGAAGAATCTAAGACTAGCTACAAATCAAGCGTCGTCAACAAAGAGTCAAGAGAAAATGAGTATGGTGTAGATGAGACTTGGATTAATCAAAGCTTGGAAGACTAAAGCATGGTTGCAGGGGAGGGGAGCTAAGAAATCCCAATACTAAGAACATAAAACTACATCCCAGCAATACTCTATAAGTGGTATTATCCACAATTTAGGTGTACGTTCAGTCACAATAGAAACCATGAACGAATTCATCAAGACAACCGTCTTCGAAAATCCTGTCGTGAATAGCAGAGATGACGTAAGGACAACATAATAATATGTATGACATATCCTCCCAACACATGTTATACTGATTTTTTCCCCTCGAGGGGCCATGTGCTGTGTGTGAGGTACGCCGTCATTTATTCCCGATTCATAACGTTGTGCCAG
>JAUMGZ010065796.1:0-18525 GCA_032359645.1 Pododesmus macrochisma | reverse complement strand
CTATCAGCACACATCACTCCAATTTAACCCTGCTATCACCACACATCACTCCAGGGTAACCCTGCTATCACCACACACCACTCCAATTTAACCCTGATATCACCACACATCACTCCAGGGTAACACTGCTATCAGCATGCATCACTCCAATTTAACCCTGCTATCACCACACAGTACTCCAGGGGTAACACTGCTATCACCATACACCATACCAGTGTTATTCTGTGATTTCTACAAAACCACTACTGTGTAACACTGTTATTACCAGAAATAATTCCAGTGTAACTCTGCTATCTCCACACAAAAATGAAGCCATGATATGAAAGCAGAAACTCCACAATAAAATCCTGATAACATAATGGACATTTCACAAGGTAACCCTAATATGATAATGGACACTGCATAATGTAAACCCGATATCATAAAGGACACTTCATAATGTAACCCTGATATCAGAAAGGTCACTTCACAATGTAACCCTGAAATCGCAATTAACAATTCATAATGTAACTCAGATCACCATGGAAACTTCACAATATAACCCTGACACCACAAAGGATACTCCACAATGTAACCCTGTTAACACAGTGAACAATTCACAATGTAACCCTGATATCAACATGAACACTTCACAATGTAACTCAGATCACCATGGAAACTTCACAATATAACCCTGATACCACAAAGGACACTCCGCAATGTAACCCTGATATCACCATGTACACTTCACCATACAACCCTGATATCACAATGGGCACTTCAAAATGTAGCTATGATATCACCTTGGATATTTCACAATGTAATGTAACCCTGATATCATCATTTAAACATCACAGTGTAACCATCACATTACCTTAGACACTTCTCATTGTAATCCTGATATCACTATAAGCATTTTACAATATAACCCTGATCCCACAAAGGACACTGCACAATGTAACCCTGATATCACCTTGGACACTGCACAATGTAACCCTGATATCACAATGGATACTTCACAATGTAACCCTGGTATCACAGTCAACAATTCACAATGTAACCCTGATATCAACATGAACACTTTACAATGTAACTCAAATATCACCATGGACACTTTGCCATATAACCCTGATATCACAATGGACACTTAACATTGTGACCTTGATATCAGAATGAACAGTTTATAATGAAACTCTACTACAACCATAAAAGATGTTAAATTTAATATAACCCCACTATTCAATGAACACTTCATACAGTTTTTTTCTTTCCTGAAGCCATGTTCAGTATTGTCAACTTAATACATATAAGATCTTATTCATATCAACCATAAAACACGGGAAATAAAATCAACAATATTCCAAACATTCAATAGAAAATATACAAATATTTATTTTAAAATTCTTGAAATATGTACATCTGATGTGCATACAAATTGCATGTATATTATACAAATATATAAATTGTTTCCATTGCATGATATGGAAGATATATCTTTAACACAAACAATAATATCACATATGAAAAGGTCAGAGGTCATCTTAAATTATCAACCAATGGTTCTTGATAACTCAAATTCAAATGGTGAACATGATTACTTGATCATAGCCTGTATTTATACTCAATGTAGAAATATATTTGTTAAAATTCTTGAACAAAAGTGATAAAACGAATATTTCAACTTGATAACATCTCCAATACCAATTTTCTACAGAACGAGGGTACAGGATGTAGGATCGTGGACAGTATAGATGAATGACATGAGCAGTGAGAAACTTGCCTTACATATAGATTAAGATACTAAAGTATTGAAACCCGTAATGTATTACTTTACAACTGTTGAAACTTCTTTACTAATAACATATACTTTAAGTTCTCAAGAACTATTGTATTTAACACAAGAAAAACCTCTGATATTAGATATAAATGAACTTAAGTATATATTGTATCCAACAATTATAATAAACTTAATTTTTACAGAATACTTTTAACAAAATGGCCCCTTTTTTACACCAAAAAATAATTGAATTGTGGGCAATAACCCTTACTTACTACAAGGAAGGCAATTTCTACTTTCTCATTTGTGCAATTATATGCTTTTAGTATATTGATTTAATTAAACCCATTTGAAATTTTTTTTCAAACATAAATGTAAATTTACAAAGCACATTCTCCCCTACACTGGCAAAGCTGGGCAATAACAATGAATACATCTCTGTCACATCATTATATGATAATTCTGACATGTCACTCTCATATCACACACACCCTAGCACACCAACACTCACAGTGTCAATCATTCACCGCACTTTTCATTGGATAAACATTATGTATTCGATTGTAAAAACACTAGCACTATATTGAACATAAATAAGGAACACTAAACTTTAAAATGAAATCTTCATATGTGCTTCTTCATCATTAATAATCTTTCAAAAATATATTGGGACCATATTATAATAGCTTTTTATTGCTCCTCTTGGCTGTTAGAATGTTCATCAGTGGAAAACTGCCAAAGAATAAACAATGTTATTTTCATATCCTTTTCTTACACCTTTTCCATCGTGCCCTTATTATTTTCCTCTTTGTTTAGACTTAAGATCAATCATCTTAAAAAAATTAGTTAGCACACACTAATTTTATTTAGTCTGCTCAAGGGTCAAGGCCACTTTGAGAACAATGCAAGGAGCACCTTACAATTTTAATTTGTTTAAATACTTCTAAATACTTCTGTGGCTTAGAATCTCTGGCTGGAGTCTGAAAAACACAGAAGAACAGAATTACCAATTTTATTATTCTGGTTGATGTTGTCTTTAGCTATATTTTAAGACTTAAGGAGCAAACGCATTTAAGTATCTAATAAAGGATTTTTGTATATGTGTATTGATACATAGTTGGAAAAGGATGCATATGCAAATTAAGCCAACAACCTTCAACCTCATAAACATTGTCAATATTTCAAACCGAAGAGTACCGTAGAATAAATCTTTTTTTAAACTTTCAATGAAACACAAGTTCGAGAAAAATGCACACACATGCACTGAGAGTAGTTTTCTGATGGTAATGATAAGATAATATTGTTATATCGTTAATGTGATATCAGAAATAGATCCTTACAATATATATATAATCATCACTCTCCTGTCTTATCATATCATAATTTCTCTCTATGAAAGTATGAGATAATTTAATGTGACATCCTTATTGGTTTAAGATTCTTTGAGTACTTACTATATCCATAATTGCTGCCATTATACTGAACGAAGCCATTGTTTCCTCGGTCTACTACTGACCCTCTCATGGAATCACCGTCTTGCATTTGTGGCATGTTGTCATACTGTCTACCGTACATAGATGCATAATCTGAAAGAGCAAATGCACAATATGTTGATGTATACATATTACTAAGTTTAGTAGAAGTAAATATATAAATGCACTCACATTTTAAGTACAATGTATACACATTTGGCTTAGATTCATAATACAAATTATCAAGCAAGCGCTAAAATACAGCAAACTGCAACTAAAAACATTGGCATTTAGAATAATCGTAAAAACAGATTTATCTTTGGAAAAACATGTCACACAATGAAATCTAATTTTGTTGTAATAAACCAGGTAAAGTTGTCTCTTACACCAATAACATAAAAAAAAACTAACTTACCATTTCCTTTCTGGCTCCCAAAAGCAGACTGTTTCTCTTCCTCCTCAATTTGGGCCTCATACTGAGATAGTAAATACAGCTTTCTCATTGGACCCAATGCCAACATGACTGTTGCGTTGATAAGGAGACCTATCGCTATGGCAGCATCTCTCATTTTTATATCTCCTAATATGGCAACTACACAGAACACCACCCACACAGGTAAACTTAACACTGATATACCCATAACCCATCTTGCGTCCTTGTGATTTTTGTTGTTGCTCCAGGCACAGAGACCAAATAATATACACAAAACTATAAGGAACATAACGTACACAAGAGACAGAATCAAACTCTCGTCATAGAAATCGCTGGGTGTACAGCGTGGCCACAGCACCTTGTTGTATAGGATAGTGGTCAAGCCTGGATCCTGGAGAATCAACCATTCTGCGTTGATGATGACCTGAACTAAAACCAACAACACTGCACAGAAGAACAAACCTAATGGATGTCCCAGTTTCTCATACTTGACATTGCTAATCTCTTCCTTACTTTTCGACCTCCACGAATCGACAAGTTTGACAAAAAGTACGCTGTAGCAGATGGAATACACAAGACCAAGGCAGAATTGACGCAGGCCACACAACTCTCTATTTGCATGTAAAATGAAGGGAAATACCATAGCATACAGGAGAATGATACCAAAAGACAGCATATAACCAAGAACAGAGGTGCCCCCCCTCACTGGGTACATCACCAACAGATAGATAAACATACAAAGGGAGGCAATCAACCCAATGCCAGCTAAGGTTCCAACAATGATACCCCAAATGTCTCGGAAACGATCAGCAATGTCAGGAATCTCATCAACCTGCACAACTTCACCAGTCTGAGCATCAATGTAAGAACCGTCATTCAGGCGAATGTATGACACCCCAGCGACACCCTCACGTTTGTAACCAGTTGTAGTACCATCACTGTTAAGACAGGGGCAGGTACTGCCAAGCGGACACTCGGACAGAGGTATGGAACTTGAACCAACAAAACTAATACTTTGATACAAGGACTTATCCAGAGTGA
This sequence comes from Pododesmus macrochisma, assembly GCA_032359645.1. Classification (NCBI taxonomy): domain Eukaryota; kingdom Metazoa; phylum Mollusca; class Bivalvia; order Pectinida; family Anomiidae; genus Pododesmus; species Pododesmus macrochisma. The sequence goes on along the minus strand of JAUMGZ010065796.1, from coordinate 13,823 downwards.
GGACTTCTTGGTAGGAACCAATCTGTAATGTGATAAATAAGAATTAATTGTTTTTAGTGAATGTGTCATTTAATAAGGTTTATTGTTATATGTTAAATGCATCATTGAGTGTCAATTGTTGCCTTTGTTGATTTGAATGATAGGATGGCTTGAATGTCATTTGACTGTTTACTAGTGTGTGGAATGCTGAGTGCTTTAGTTGCAATGTCAATGCTTAGATAGACTGTCCGTATGTTTCCTAGTTTGTCATCTTTAGTTGGAAATTAAATTGATGTCAAAGTTTGAAAATTTGTTTTAAATATCCCTAATTTGAATCAGAACTTTTACAATACACACATAGAAAAACTGACACCATTGTTGTCTGCTTTATAGTAGTTCAGTCCACTTAATTAAGCCACTGAGTTTTATTTCGTATTTAGACAGACCAAGGTATATCAATTAAAAATTACAATACATTCTTTTGTTTTTCCTTGATTACAAATTTTGCAATTTTTATAATATAAACAAATTTGCACTATCGATTACCTGTGTTTTAAAATTGTTAAAAAGTGATACTGCATCATATTTTAGTTTTTGTTGGTATCATTATTTGTGGACTTTGTTATAAAACCAAGAAAATAGTGAAAATTAGAACCACACAAAAAATAATTAATGGCTGAGCTACACTAACAAAGCATTTAACATCTATACTTCAAAATTCAAACTTAAAGTTCAAATATGATTGTTGATAGGTTGTTTTTCTGAAACTTAAGATGACAAAGTCCTATCTACAATGTAGTCGGATCCTTTATAAAGTATAATGTAGTATTTAGAAATGTTCTAATATGAATGATGGCATACCTTGACATAGCTATATTGTCCTGAAGTAAGACCCCTCTTATAGTTGTAAATAGTGTACCCAATATCACCATAACCACTGTCAGTAAACTTGAAGTTGAAGGACTTCTCTTTGAGATCATCAGGTAGCACAGCATATTGAGCTTTACGAATACCTTCGTAAATGAGGTCACGGGCATTCTTTTGAAGCGATAAGCAAGCAGACAAACTGAATGTTGTTCGCTTGCACGTCTCAATTGAATTGATGCCATTAGCAATCATGTACACACTGATTATAGTTTGAAGGGTGAATGGATCATCAGGAATCATGGCGTCTGTAATGACCTCATTGCCAGAGCAGATTGTATTGAAGTCTTTAGGTACTACACTATTCAGGATACGACACTGATGCAGAGTTTGGTACAGGTCCTCAAACCAATCCCTGGGCATGTCCATCCTGTTAGTAAAATTCAACGACTTTATGAAGGTGCGGAACCCTTCCACGACCTCCGACTTGATCTGTATGGTTATTGCCCCAGATGCTGCATCCTCAAAGCCATTTACAATGTACTGGCTACTTCCCCAAGTATCACTGCCTAACCATACAAATCTATGAGTAATACCAAGCTCAGTTGTGGCCTGAAGAAGAAGTCTAGCGTGTTCAGCTATGACAAACAGAACCACAACTCTGGCTCCGACTCTCTGGTTCAGCTTGTTAATCACATCTCTAGCATCCTGTAAAGTAGCACGAACTGGCATTGACTGGGTTTGTGCAACACAAGTCCTGGGATTGGAACTCTCCGAATTCTTTAGCAGAGTTTTGATAGCAGCATTACCATAGGCATTGTCAGTGTATACAGCCGATACATAGTCCCATCCAAACTTTTGCATGACCTTGGAGATTACTATGGCTTGAACATTGTCTGGTGGAACCGTACGTAGGAAATGTGAATGGAAGTCTTTGTTGCTAAGGGCAACTGATGTAGCACTAGGACTTATCGTTGTGTATTTAAGAGATGATAGAATACTGCTGGTGGCAAGTGAATTATCACTGTTTTTGACAACATAGGCTATCAGTTCTGAAGGAGTGACCACTTGTCCAGGGACATTGGATCCACAGATTCCCTCCCCACTCAACAAACTGTAGATATCTTGACCAATCTTGTTTGGCGATGAGCATGTATCCAAGGCAATCCCTCCTAACTTTAAAGTAGCGGGCATTCTTGGATCACTATTGACCAAATTCAGAGCATAGAAAAATGCCAAGAGATTTTGGAACTGACCTGCAGTGTCGATGGCACCACAACTGTAAGGATTGTAGGGATCATACTTGTGAATGTCAGATATGTAGACTACAGAAAGGCCGTAGTCAGAGTCTGTCTTCATGAAGCGAGATGGTTTATAGTCTGGGAATACACATTTACAGGAATCAGGGCTTTCACAGTTTGACACCCATTTCACGTCATATCTAGCATCAATCTTCAGGTAGTGGGTATCGTTGTAGCTACCAACCTACAATAAACAAGTGCAAAATAACAGTTAACAAACAGCAGTCATTTTCAAAAAGAACTGATAAATACAGTATTCATGCTCCCAGAAAATCAAGGATTAGCTGATGGGAAAGCCATACATAAATATAGTTTCCACCACCAGTTAAACAAGTGCACAACAACATAAGGCACTGATCATTTGCACCAAGTTTCATAAAAATTTGTTAGAAATTGGAAGCTCTAGTACTTTGAACAAAAATCTTTAAACAGTAATTATTAAATGGAAAAGTTGAAAAGGGGAATAACTCCCACAAAAATTGTTGAAATAAAAAAAAAACGCAATTGCACAACTACAAAAGGTATTGATGATTTTTAAAAAGTTTCATAAATATCGGTCAAAATTCATAAACAGTATTTATTAAACAGAAAATTTAAAAAGAGGAATAACTCCAACAAATATTGTCGAAATAACAAGTGTACAACTACAAAAGGTACGCTGATCATTTGTACAAAGTTTCATAAATATTGGTTGAGAATGCTTGCAGTAGTACTTCACTTTAGACATAATGCATAAACTTGAATTGTAAAAGGGGAAAAATTGTTGAAATAAAATAAATAGCAAGTGCACAACTACAAAAGGGACTGATCATGTGTACAAAGTTTCATAAATATCGGTCAAAATTCATAAACAGTATTTACCGGTGTTCAACAGAAATATAAAATATATCACAAGTACACAACTACACAAAGTACTAGTTGTTTGTACCAAGTTTCATTAAAATTGGTTGGAAATTGGAGCTGAAGTTAATCAGACAAAATTCTTAAAAAGTATTTATCAATTGGAAAAAATTAAAAAGAAAAATAACTTCAACAAACATTGTCAAAATAAAAAAAATTGCAAGTGTACAAAGTTTCATAAATATCAGTTGAGAATGCTAGCATCAGTACTTCAGACAAACTTCATAAACTGAAATCTATAAAGGAGAATAATTCCAAAAACAAAAAGTGTCAAAATACAAAATAAATTGCAAGAGTACAACTTTACAATGTACTAATCCTGTATGCTCATAAAAATTTATTAAGAATTGGAGCTGTAGTACTTTGGACAAAATTATGTGAATGGACTGACAGACAGAAGGATGGACTAAGTGATTACTATAGGGCACCCGCATCTTTTGATGTGGGGCCCTAATAAGTAAAATATTAAATAAATTCCTTTTTTTATTCAATAGAAAAAGATATCACTTAAAAATATTCTTCAAATAAATGTGAAAACTCTGAACTTACATCTTCAAGAATGAAGTCATTATTTGTTCCTTGTTTAAGTGGCTCCCAAATGTGGTAACCACGACTACTGTCGCCACTCGACATAAAGTAGAAAGGTTGACGAGTGTTGTCCATAAAGTTGACCTCTTTTATTCTTTGAAGGATTCTCTGGCGCCTTTCTCCACTGGTCCTAAACAGATTGCAAAGACCTATAGTTTCAGCACGACAGAGATCTTTGATAGCTTGATCTACACCAAAGATGGCTGAGAAAACAGCGTTTACAACGTAAAGGACATATGGATCTTGTGTATAGTAGTCTGAACGTGATATTCCCCACATCTTTGTTGGACATGGTTTGGAATATTTTATCTGACCTGGAAGATTACATCGGTAAATCATCTGGTAGAATTCCTCAAACCATGGATTAAAGTCATAGTTATCTGGAGTCTTATGCTCCAGATACTTATCAAACTCTGGATAATCGGCTGTCTCAATGTCAAAGGTTACAGCCCGACGGTCATTCATTAAATTACGAGCATTATTCCACTTTTCATGATCAAATCCAAGTTTGTCAGTACCAATGAATGTGAAGTTACTCCTAATAGGGTAGCTGTTTTCAATGACCTTGAGAAGTGGTTCAGGGTCATCTACAAACATTACAACAACTGTTGCATCCGGCTTCAAGAAGAGTTTATTAATTGCTTCTAAAGCATCAGGATGAGTAATGATTCCACTTTTTCCGGTGGTGACATTCTGAGAAATACAGATCCTGTTTAGTCTTGCTAAACGAGCAAATTCCATCAGAGCGGACTCCCCGACACTGCTATAAGAGCTGATCACCTGAACATTGAAGAGATGAAACATCTTTAGGTATGAGATCACTGCTCGTGCCTGCTTATCGTCTGCAGGAACAGTACGCAGGAAGTACCTATACTTAAATGGATTTCTAAGCTCCATACTTGTGGCACCGTAACTAATCTGAGGTATTCCTAATGGGTTTACCACATCTGCCACTCGAATTGTCGTCTCGCTGTCTAGTGGTCCAATATAAGCATCAACACGATTAGGATTTACAGAGATGTCATTTTTGGTAAGTTTCAGTTTCCCACTGTGGAGATTAGCCACAAGGTTACCAGCTCTTGTCGGGTTCTGACACACATCTAATGCCAGTCCTCCATACACAATTCCCGGCCTAAGGTTCTTAAATATACCAGTTCTGTTGTTGGCATATTCCAAAGCAAAATGGAAAGCTTCTGCTAACTGAAAACCATGTTCGTCGTTGATTTCACCACATGTGAACGGTGAGTTACCCTTCTTTCTTATGTCAAAGAGACCTGCAAACACAATAAATATTACAATCATAGGTATGTTTGCTTTATCAATTCTTCAGATAATTATCTAAGCTAAAGGACAGTGTCTGCTTGTATCAGTGAAAAAATCCAGTCATTATTTTTATAATTCTGTCGTGCTTGAATATCAAGCTACCATACAACCTCTTGCTAAGTCGCATTTTTCTAACAATGAGACCACCAGCCCTTGTGCTATCTTTTATATATTGATCTCATGAAAAGCCAAAAGTTGACCAATTTTCAACACATACAGGTACATGATGACAAAAGACTTACTAAGGGCAAGCACTCACATACCCATCAAAATAATTCCAATGCATATACATGAATAAAGTGTGTTTAATTAGGGCTTAAATAGTTTCACTTATACATGAAAGTGAAACTATTTAAGCCCTAATTTAAGCCCTGAATAATAAGGAGTATACAATCCTATCTATTTTCATGGAGTAATGCTTGTAAATGAAGTCACTATACTGTTCAAAGAAATTGCCTCCTTTGCCATTTATAGATGTTTTTGTCTTATTAGTCAATGAAAGAAATCTTGTGTTAATTGAAAGCTTAAAACACAGCACAGAAACAGAACAAAATTGAAACATAGGAGAGAGAAAAGTACATATCCTTCAGTGATTTTTTTTGTTCTGCATGTGAACATTTGTAAATTATATTGTCTTACAAATATTTAGCATGAAAATATTCCTAAGAATACAATCCAGAATTTACCAGTATCAACGAAATTAAGAAGAATTAGAATCAAACCGAACAGAGGATATTAATAAACAAATAAAAACCCAGCAAAAAGCCACCATCAGAATGAATTTGCAAACTTAAACGGTCATTTAAAATACTAATTATACAGGTACTGTAAATCTGGAAATTGTTTCGTCTTGTTTGATTTTCACCATTTTTGCCCTTAAATGAGAGGGTAAAGTTTTAAATGAAAAAGAAAAGTTATTACTTCATTGTCTTTAATTCACAAATGAAGTTAGGGGAAATTTAACAGGGAGAAAATATGTTTTCTGTTGCTAAAAGGCGAAAATAACCAGGATTGAAAATTTCCAGATATACAGGACTTATTCTGCTTTATACAAAAGTACAATCACCAGTTTGTATTGATCCAACATTAAAAATAACTGTATTAGGATAAACTGCAGGGACTCACCAACAAACATGATGTCACTACTGAAGTAGGTAAAGTCCTCGGTACCATCACCAATATTGATACACTGGGAACAGTCCCCAGTACACACTGATGGTGTATTGAAATATTCTGTGGTGATCAAGAAGTTAAGGTCTTTTAATGTTAACACATTGTCTGTACTGTAATCGCCCTCCTAAAATTGAATAAGATGTCCCAAAAATAACATGTATGATACTTAAACAAACTCATTTTAAAGGAAAATATTAAGAGTAACATAATATCAAATTTGCTAAACATATAAATATGAAGGATAAATATTTTTTTATTCTAAAAGTGCAAAATATGAAGATACATGTTTTATCACAAAAATTCAAATGCATATGTTAAGTTTTGAGTTTTTGATGTTGTATAAAAATCGGAATTGTGCTCACTTAAGTTTACTGCATGTACCAGTACACACAAAGCATTTTTCATTTTATAATACTAAACATTTTGATCGATCAATATTTGTATAAATATCCAAATTAAATTTATAAGATATTTTGGTTATTTTTTTTAGAAAAAAAACACTTAAAATTTTGAAACAGATTACTGACTATAAAATTCATAAACCTGTCAATAACAGAAAGCACCAGCTCATAGAAAAACAACACAAAATCTAAAAATTCACAAAAACTAGGTCACTGTGACCATGAGAAGTAGGTCATAATATTCCAGATAACAAATCAATGAGTAAAACAACTGCCAATAGGTCAAACTAATAAATGATGATGAATCATAAAACAATACAGCTAAAGCAAAATATCATATTCGACCCAATGAGCATCCCTCCCTTTTCAAGCACCTACGGTCCTGTATAATAGCCAAGATTTATTACCTGAGAGCATTGCATTACATTTTTATTCACAGTGTTTTGACTCGTAGTATGGTCGTAATGTGCCTTTACTTTTTCTAACAACTTAAGTGCCCTGGAGGGTTGTTAGGTGGAATACGGTAGATATGTTTTGTATGTATACAGTTATTATTTGTACTTACCTCGAGAGTGACTCCTGCTGATATCCTTCTGACCTTGATAACCTGGTTGCTCTCCCTCTTAATAAATTTAAACAATTCCCCTAGCGTGTCGGTCACATTCAAGGTATCCATGTAAGCCATAATCATGGTATATGTATCGTCATCACTCACAAATCTACAAAATCATAAAAGTGCTCCATTTTCAAAAATAACATATTTGCATCCCTAAAGTTAAGGAACAATTTCCTAAGCATTGATCTTATTGTTCAAATAGGTAACTTACACACTGTTCAGAGTGAAGGTTAAAAGCCTCTATCCTTTGTTTGCTTTAATTGGGTTTAACATCCCATGTCAACACATGCCTACTGGTAGGTTATATCAAGAAAATGTCTGCTCATGACAACGATAAATGATTGTGAAATTTTTTTATAGTGTTGTCCCACTGGAATATCATGCCACAGACAAATTGGCAAGATAACTTGCTACCCAACTGTGACACCATACCAAAGACACAAATTAACCTTCCTAACAAGATGGTAGTGTACTGCTATTATACTTATCCAGCCCCTAAGTTTATATCCTATAGTTTTGCTACAATATATATAGACATCTTGATACTATTTTTTTTATTATGGCCAGCTCATTTTCATCACGACCTGAAATAGGTAATATACCTGCAGATACTACTGGAAAGTGCTTTGATTCAAATTTAAAAAGGTGAAACACGTTCACCGAGTCTTGAATTTGATGTATATCTTTTACACAAAATCAATACCGTTAAATCAAAAATAAATGTTTATATGTCATCTGATCATATACAAGACTTACTTGGCACAAACACCACTGTATGCATCTCCACATTTGGTCTTAAGTGTCCTGTGGATGGCTTCAGCAAGTGAGAAAACAGCATGGATTGTAGGAAGGGTGGTGTAATCTTCTTCGAAAGTGGCTGAAATGATAAGAAAATGTTGCAAACCTTTGTGAAAATACACCTTGAAATTTTTTCAGTCATTTGTGACAATGAGTACAGACAGAATTTCAAAGAAATAACACAGTTTAAGTAAAGCTATTGTGTACTGTACTGTGAACATTAAATGGATGTCCAATAAACCTTTTTTTTTTTTTAAAAATTTGAAGCAATGTATCTCTATATTTATTCTGTACTTAAAGATTACATAATATTTTACCCTTTAAAAAGAATTCACTGGTAAATTGTTTCAGATTTATTTTCTGTATATAATATATAATTTATGGATGTTAAGAAGTGTTCCCAAATATTTATCATATGGACAACATGTACTTGAATTTTCATTTGTACAATAATATGAAATGTTTTGCCATCCTTGGATTAGAGAAACTTACAGCCTAAACTTACCTGTAACAAAGCTCTGTCCAAGTGGGTTACTACAAATCTGGTTATATTTCCAGTTGCCTGGGAGATTACATTGGAAGTACTGCTGATAAGCTTCCTGGAACCAAGGATTGTTGGTATAAGAAATTGGATACTTGGTTCTCAGATAATCTCTAAACTTATCTAACTTTGGAACATCCATTCCAAAGGTGAGAGCCTTGTTGGCCAACTGAAGTGATTTAACACTGAGGACAGGTTTGTCCCAATGCCTGTTTGCAATGAAGACAATGTTGGCAGCGTCAATATTCTCAGATTTGGCCTGAAGAAGGTCCTCAATGTACCGGTCTGGATCAGAGAACACAGCTACAACCCTTGTTGAAGAATCTGCTATGTAATCAATTAAGGTTCGCATATTACCGTCTGTTTCAAACTCGTAAGATGCTCCAATACAGATACCTTGTGCCCGAGCATACATTCTGAACTTTTCCATGGCATCCCGGCTTCCCTGGTCTGGAGCATTCAAAGTTATGATGTACTTAAATCCCAGACTATCTGCAGTTTTTGCCATGGCTCGTGAAGTGAGAGATCCTGAAGGAATTGTTCTGAAGAATGTTGTGTACATTGTTTTATCGTCAAGAAGTGGAGTGTCTGCACCGGGTGTTACAAGAGGGATGCCAAAGTGACCAAGACTCCCTGCTAAATCTACTGTAGTGGCACTGTCGTAACTCATAAAACCCAAAAGTTTATCAAGGGGGTACTTTGGTAAACCATTCTCGGTTGGCATGAGTCCATAGTACATGGCACTGGCAATTGTTGAGCCCCTTATTGCATCCATACAGCCATCAAAAAGAAGAGCTCCCAGTTTAACATTAGAAAGCTTGGTGCCAGCTAAACCACTGTTGATATAATGCAATGCAAAAGCAACAGCTTCAGTGTTCATAAATCCGTTCTGTAGGCGTACATCTCCACATAAAAACCCTCTTTCACCTGGATAATGCACGTCAAATATACCCGGTATAATGATGTCTCCGGGGACATACATATGCTCCTGTTCCCTGAAGATATACAGACACTCGAGGCAGTACTTAGAACACATAGGCTTGACAGCAGACGGTCTCACTCCACTAGGAACCACCATGTTAAACTCACTCAAAGAGTAAGTGTTTGTCCTGACATTGTAATCTCCGACCTACCAAACAGAAATAAAACAATCAACAAATTCTTATATCTTCAAAGCTATAGCTGCTTCGAAGCTAGACCTAGAGGGTGTCTCACACAGTATTGTCTCTTTCCTCTTATAATTATTAAAATTTAATGGAGGCATGTTTCAGATTGCTTTTTTATATTTTTCTTAAAAGAAAGAGTGATGTTTAGATGTATATGCCAGTGTTAATAATTAAGCTAGAATGAAGTAAATCAACTCTATAAAAGTCTCCTCAAGTTGTAACACACTGATCATGGTAAGTAGAAATTGAATTATATACAATTCATTTTTATAATCAGAGGTCCAATTTCAAAGAGTGTATTAATTGTATCTTTAAATTCATCCAAAGGTTAAAGTACCATGGTGAAGGTTAACTATTTCTCAGAAGTCAGGATAGTGCATGCCTTTGACTGACCATAATATTGTAATTGACTAAAAACAAGAATAAATATTACAGAAATTATTTTTGAAGCAATTTCTCCAGATTGATGCAGATATTTCAAATGGATTTATTACAGTATAAAAAAAATAATTTGCAGGTACTTACAGGCACAAAGTCACCTTGTTTGAAGTTGAGGTATTTGATGGGGAAATCGGCCTGTCCTTCAAAGAATCTTACTGTGTATCTGCCAACTGTGAAGGCTGACTTCTTAATATTCTCCACCAATTTTTCTCCTTTATTTGGAGCATTCATAAATGCTCCACAGACACCGTTATAAGCATCTCCACAGAAAAACTTCAAAGTGTCATCCAGACCATGGGCTATGGCATAAACTGCAAATATTGAGGTGTAAGTGTCAATGTTCAGCTGGAATTTAGCAGCATTTGTGACAGGTTTAGTGTTTGTATTACTACAGGTTGTAGTAAAGCTTCTCATGTTCCCAGCATCCAAAGAGCATTGGTGCTGGATCTCATACCATTCATTAAACCATGGATTGATTTTGTATGAATCTGGGTAAAGACGATCGAGGTAGGTAACAAAGTCTCCAAGATTTGGTCTGTCTATGTCTAAACCTATCAAGCCTTCCATGGCAGCCTCGTGTCCAGGGTACAGGTACTTCTTACCTAAGATGGGAGCCATAAATGAGAAGCTTCCAGTTTTATTTTGATCCTTGATAGTGTCCAACAAAGACAATAGGTAAGCTTCTGGTGCTATAACCATCACAGGTTGTACAGTGGAATGTTTCTCAAGCTTTTTGATAATGCTAGCTGAGTCACCATCAGTTGTGAATTCATATGAAGCTACAACACATATTCCTGCATCAGCTGCAAGCTTCTTGAAGACCTTGATTGCATCTCTGCTGTAGACATATGGTCCCTGTACTGTTTGGACATAATTCCAGCCTACCTGTTTCATAAGGTATATGAATGCCTTCATGTAGAGCTCACTATTGTAGCTCATATAGATGTAGTACGGGTCATCTGCTAGCTCTGTACTTATCCCTGCATAACCAACTAATGGACGCTTAATCTCATTCATAAGTTCAGAGAGTGGAATAGTCAAATGACTAGAGTAAGCTCCAACATATGATTCAACAGTCCGTGGATCCAAGACATTTCCAGAAGTGTCAGTGATTGGTCGAGCATATCTCTGGACTTCGGTCACCAAATGCGTGCTTAGAACACTGCTTTGGCAATCATCAAAAGCCAAACCTCCTAAAGTTACCCCTGGCAAAATTCCACTGAAGTCTCCAGTTTTGCTGTTGACCTTACTCAAAGCAAAGAACATACCCTCCAAGTACTGAATCCCCGACCGCACAGCTTCATTGAATGCTCCACAGCTAAGAGGTTTGGAACCTGCGCCATGAACAGAAAAAATTCCATTTATGACTATATCTCCTGGAACGTACATATATTTGGAGTTTACAGGTGATCCAAGACAAGGTGTACAGCCTGTTGGTGGGCAGTTTGAGGGTGGTAATGAAATGGCATTGTCACGACTACTGTCATACATACGTAGTCTGCTTGTTACAATTTCTAAACGTCTATTCAAATAGGAACCAAGCTGAAAATATGCAAGAAATGTGCCAAATTTTTCAAACAGAACAATACACAAATGTAATAAATCAAAGGTCAGATTAAACATCTACAAAAATTTTAGTGTCAAAAAACTACAAATATGAAAATGAAAGGTTTACCTAGTACAAGACTTTACTTCATCATATTGTCATATTTAGTAAAATGTTCCTTTTTGGAAAATTTCTAAATGTTTATCTAACATCACTTGATTTTATGCTGTTTCAACTTTAGCAGAGGGAATTTGATTTGATCTATCAGTGCAAAAACTAATTTGAAATTTTCACAGATTTACAAATATGTTAATCTCACTTGAAATGTAAAGTGTCTCACCTTCCTAAATTTGAAAGTAGAGCCTCCTGGGTAATCGTTGAAGTTGTACACATCATAACTTGGGTTGACAATGTCACCGTTAGCATCATATGCAACCTTTGCTGCTGCGTTATAGGGTTCCAGTCCTACAGAGGCCAAACTTTCTACTCGCTCTTTTTTGGTGTATGTAAAGTCAACTTTTCTCAAGTAGTTATTGAAGAAATCCTCTGTAGATAGCGATTCAAGAGCTGGACACAATCCTGAAGCCCCACCACAAAGGGCCCTATGAGCTTCTTTAAAGGCATAGGCATAACTAAAAACAGCATGTACAGCAGGTTCTACAAACTGATCCTGTACAAATGAGTTCCTTCGTTCCGACTCGGAAAGGAGAGGGCAATCAGCTAAGTTTGCATAGTCAGGATTGGTATTTCCGGGTACTTTACAATTGTTGGTTGACATGTACCATTCTTTGAACCAGGGGTTTTCTGCAGATGGATTATTGACATCAATTCTGACCCAGTGATCCTCAAATTCAATAATTTTTCTAGAACCAGACATGACAGAAATGATACCCCGGGGATACTTCTTGCCAGCGAATTTAGAAGATAGAGGGATACTATCTGTGAAAATCCACTGCAGTTTTCCTGCATCTCCTTGAGTTTCTGCAGCTTCTAATAACCCCAGGGCTACATTTATATTTCCCAGAAATATGGTACCAACGGTCTCTGTCTGCTTAACTTTACTGATAACCTTTTGTAATGTTGCAGAAGAGGTGTCTGCTGGGTCAGTTCCGACAGCCATGGTAAGACATATGCCAGCAGCTTCCAGACGAGAACGGATTTCAGTGAAAGATCCCCGCCCATATGTGTCTTCAGTGTAAACAACCACGACATACTTCCATTTAAGTTCACCAAGTACCATCACAATAGCCTGTATTTAACAGTAAAAGTTATTCAAAGAAAGACTACAAAATTTAACTTCTTGTTTATCTTTAGAGAATTTGTCTACAAAACTCAGTTTTGGTTTTATTGATGAATCTTATTTGACAGTGATATGAACTATAAAATTCTCTGATTTGAAATAATTGAAACCATCAAAATTTATTATTTGTTATTGAGTATCAAATAAATTTTTAAGTTATGTCCAACATCGTTTAGTGATAACATGCTCTAGAAACATCATCGGAATTTGGTATTGTTTAATCCTTTGACTCCTAAAGTCACATTTAGACTCTTTCAAAACATTGAATTACACCGTCTTCTGTCAAAATCCAGGGGTGAATGGTTTAAATGATAAAACCTAATTTTTAATGAATGCAGTATACTTCAAAATGAAAGCTGGATTTTAAAGATACAAGATGGGGTAGATCAAACTTACATCCATCAGTGGACCATCCGGGGATACCGTTCTCATAAAGTTGGGGTACTTGTGACCAGTTGTCAGCTCCTGGGCAGTGGACATGTACGATACCAGGGGAATATTAAACTTGCCGGTAAATGGAAACAGATCTTTTGTAACCTGACTGGAGCTTGCCCCTGTCAAACCTGTGTGAAAATAAATAGCCTGATGTAATACAAACATGTTTAAGCAGGTTAATTTGTGGTTTATCCACTTTTGAGAAAGACTCAGAGCGCATTTAACACAAGGACAAATTTTGGATCAAGATATCCATGTTCGTGGAAAGTTTCTACTAGGAGATACAACAAACATCCAAGTTGAACAATGTGAAATATTTACGTCAAAGTATGAAGTGTGCTTATTGTTGATAAAAAAATAAAGAGGGGGACGAGTCTGTGATACACAAGTACACTAGAGGCTTCTCATACTCAGATATAACTGGTATGTCTCTGTGATACACAAGTACACT
>JAUMGZ010065685.1:0-18528 GCA_032359645.1 Pododesmus macrochisma | reverse complement strand
GGAAGGGGATTCAAGATTGTACAAATGAAGTATCTGACCCCAAGGGGACAGGTGGGCGGGGCCAAAAGGGGTAAATTAGACAGAATGTCTTTAAATGACTTCTCCTCTGAAACTACTGGGCAGATTTCAACCAGATTGACATTAAGGCCCCATGGGCTTATTGTTTTATGCTGCATTCTGATATTCAATTTGTTCTTAAACAAGTGCAAAACAAAATTACATATGTAAACCTTTTATAGTGTGCAGCTTTGATTTGATAGTATGCAGATCTAATTGTCTACAAACATGGAATACTTATTTCAAAATTGTTTTCACCGTATATCATTGTTTCATTTGATGATGAAACAAAAAAAAGGAAACATTGTTATATATATATATTTTTATTTTAATTCTTCTAAATTCTGCCCCCACCACCACAGGCGTGAACATCTAAACATGTCAAGTACTAGTATCCAGGCATCTTCATCGTTTTATTATTGGATTTAAACAAGAGGCCCATCAGGCCTTAACAGTCACCTGAGAAATCCAGGTCAAACATTTTTAGCTGGTGGGTGTAGCCTAACAGCTTATGCTATCCTGCCAGAAAAAAGTGCTTGTGTACAAGATTCCGGGAAATCTAGGTGACATCTTGAGTCTTGAGTCATCTTTTGTAAATCTTGTTGCATGGGGGTAAGAAAGGATGGTATTGAATTTGAACATTGTATGATAAACGGTTGATTTTAAATAAATTTATTCTGATTTTCTTGCTCATTAAACGTACGGAATGTATGTGTGTGTATAAAATTGTTGTGTTCGCAAGGCTAAAAGATAACGCGTCCACTGATAAGTTGCAGCTGTCTGCATTAAACGTGTGTGTAGCAGCACTATGTGACTGGATGTCATTGTCAACAATGTTACTGGAAGACATAGCAGCATACAAGGCAATAAACACATGATAAGCAATGCTTATAAGATAAGCATAAGATATTGCAAGTGTAAAGTATGGCATATTGGTTGACATTGACCATGTTGACCTGTGACCTTTGGTGACTCATATATTGACCTTTGGTATGTATTGACATTGTTGGAAGATGTCCAAATGAAAAGTTTGCCATATTGGTCAATAAAGATGACCAAATTGACCTTTTGTGACCTATATATTGACCTTTGGTATAACTTCACATTGTTGTTAGATGTGCAAGTGAAACGTATGCCATATTGGTAGGTATTGATGGCCAAGTTGACCTTTGACCATCGGTGACCTATATATTGACATACCGTAGTTCTAAGATGTACAAATAAAAAGTTTGGCATATTGGTCGATATAAATGACCAAATTGACCTGTGACCTTTGGTGACTTATATAATGAACTTTTGTATAAATTCACATTGTTTTAAGATTTGCAAATGAAAAGTATGGCATTTTGGTCGGTATTGATAACCACTTTGTCCTGTGACTATTGGTGACCATTATGTATACCTTTGGTATTACTTTTCGTTGTTCTATTAAGTGCTTGTGGAGACCCAACATATTTCATCCAAGACAATTAGGGTAAAGTGCCTTGTTGAAAGTCATAGCTCGGGTTGAATTCACAGGAATCAAATCATCATCATCATCATCATCATCAGCATCAGCAGCAGCAGCAGCACCACCACCATCATCATCAAAGCATCAATTTGTGAAAGGTTGGTCAAAATCCGCTAGTAAGTTTCCCAGGAGATGTCTTTTGAAGGTTTTGCATTCTTGGCCTCTTATGCCCCGCCCTAAAGCGCCCCTGGGGGTCAGTCCTGTCTTGAGTATGAATTCTGATCCTTATCATTGATCTAAGCATCATTTTGTATAAGGTTGGTCAAAATCCACTGGAAAGTTTCAGAGATGTCTTTTGAAGGATTTGCACTCTGTGACCCCTTATGACCCTAATCTCAGACCCCCTGGAGGCGTTAGCCCCTTCTCGAGTATAAATTATGATCCTCATCATCTAAGCATTATTCTGTGAAAGGCTGGTCAAAATCTACTTGCACGTTTCAGAGAAGATGTATTTTGTAAGTTTTACACGTTGTGACCCCTTGTCCCGGCCCCTCTGCCCCACAGGAGGTCAGCCCCTTTTTGAGTATAAATTCTGATCCTTATCATTTAAGCATCATATTGTGAAATGTTGGTCAAAATCAACCTGTTAGTTTCACAGGAGACGTCTTTTGAAGGTTTTTTTTACTCTTTGACCCCATATGGCCCCACCCCTCAGTCCCCTAGGAAGTCAGCCCCTTCTTGAGTATAAATTCTGATCCTCATCATTTATGCATCATATTGTGAAAGGTTGGTCATTATCAACCTTTTCGTTTCACAGGAGACGTCTTTTGAAGGTTTTTTTACTCTTTGACCCCATATGGCCCCGCCCCTCAGTCCCCTAGGAAGTCCGCCCCTTCTTGAGTATAAATTCTGATCCTCATCATTTAAGCATCATTTTGTGAAAGGTTGGTCAAAATCCACCTGTTAGTTTCAGAGGAGGTGTCTTTTGAAGGTTTTACACTCTTTGACCCCATATGGCCCCGCCCTCAGCCCCCTAGGGAGTCGGCCACTTCTTGAGTATAAATTCTGATCCTCACCATAGGCTGATGATTACCACCGAGTTTCATCAAAATCTAACTGACGGTTTCTGAAGAGTAGTCGAAAGTATGATTGTTTACGCAGGTTTGCATGACAAAGGACGAAAGGTGATCACAAAGGTGACCTAAAAAAATTCACAAACAGGCTATTTATGTTGGCGATTATTTTTTCGACGAGTCAGAGTAATTCAAAAGATTTCGTTGAATATAAAATTGTCTTACTTTGTCGTTACACATACTCTTGCACTTCAGGAATACCTCTCCACAGTAGACATGGTAGCCGCCATTTTGATATTAATACTATAACGTTGTTGATCGACATACAGTGTGTAATTATTGAATTGAAAAAATTAAAGTTGTTGATTAGTTGAGAAACTTGCGGGAAGAGAAAGCATGCGTGAGAGATGCAGAGATGAGGTGATATCTTAACCATGCCCGATCGCTTTTTTCAACATCCAATTGCTTCATTCACAGTGAAGAAACCAGAAAACAAATTTTGATTGACAGAAAATTTGACTTGATTCATCAAGCCCCGACAACAAGTGTATAATCCTAAATGCTATGCAAATTAGATC
The DNA here is from genome assembly GCA_032359645.1 of Pododesmus macrochisma. Taxonomy (NCBI): domain Eukaryota; kingdom Metazoa; phylum Mollusca; class Bivalvia; order Pectinida; family Anomiidae; genus Pododesmus; species Pododesmus macrochisma. The sequence continues at coordinate 15,370 of JAUMGZ010065685.1, read as the reverse complement.
ACAGGTGTAGCTAGGCTACAATTCAAGGTATATTGGTCCAATGGTTAGAGAAAAATGCTGATTACCAGAACTGTTGTTATAACCCCCCACCCCCTTACTAGTCTCATAAGAAATTGAGTTTTTTTTTTTAAACAACTTTAAACATTCAAAAGGCACATCTACATTACCCTAAAGACTATTTTGCTTTAATTTTAGTTAAATTTGTCCTATGGTTAGAGAGAAATGCTGATTATGAGAAATTTTGTTTAATAACCAACCCCCCCCACTTACTATATCTCTACAAAAATTAAATTAAATTTTTTTTAAGAGATTCAAAAGGCACATATACATACCCTAAAGAATGTTCTGCTACAATTTCAGGTAAATTTGTCTAATAGTTAATGAGATTTGCTGATTACAAAAAATGGTCACAGACAGACAGGCGTACAGAGTGATTACTATAGGGCATCCGCAGGGCGGGGCCCTAAAAAGTCCCAGTGTTGTAATATTGGTATGCGACACACCACTAGTTTATTTGCAAACAAGTTATAATGATAATACATGATATGGTATGGTATAAAAGATGTATGCCCCATCTTCGACAGATGTATGTGTTAAATTAGACCTGCTCACATGCCTGGTCTTATAGTTTATTATAAGTTGACCACCAAACAACTAAACTACAGAACCAGAGCAGTCAAGAAATATAAAAGAACAAAAAAAAGTAAGTTGTCACAAATTTTAATGCAGTTTATGTTTCCAAGATACGAGTCTTCATGTACACAAAGAACACAGGTAATCACAATAGAACATAATACTTCATTGGTCTTAATGGTGCATAATCATAAAACATATAAAACTTGTCAGATCTTTGAAGATTGGCTAAAATATACTATATCTAAAATAGTGGGGAGAAAAGGATTATTTCTAAGAATAATTAAAGATAGGCAATTTATCTACAGCATGTACTCAGAAGCTGCAACAATCGACATAAAAATGATTGATTACAAACTTGTTCAGGGGAATCTTATATCCATGTATTTCTCTGTTTCTCCTGTTTATGTAGAGCCAAGACGAGGCAGATCAAATTTGAGTTTACTAAAATGTTGTATCTTCAGATTGAGTTATGTTTGTCTGATTGAGGTGTTACCTCTCTCTTAGACATCTGGAATCATACCAGGACTTTTGGAAGAGAGGAAACTGTAAATTGACTTTTCAGACATCTATAAATTAAAAACTATCTAAAATCCACATATCTGAGATACAAATTGTAAGGTCATATTTTTATTGTAAGAGGAGAGTTAATAGTCATCTTGATCTTTACTCAGAACAGTCATAAGACCAGTCTATATCGCTAAGGCGATGTGTAATGATTACATATACCTGTACAGGAGTCGAGCTTATCCATGTAATTTCAGGTTAGATAACTCACACAGAGGTTCAGTCTGGGTTTAGTATGATAAGGTCAAAGAGACATACCAACTGAGCCAAAACCACATCATAATCCCTGAATATTACATTACAAATGTAAGACTGTGTAAAGGCCAACATGCTGGTCAGTATTCTAGTACACGTGTACTCTTTAGTTTCTTGAAAGTTTTCAGGATTTCTCTCAATGTCATTATGTTCTGTTTATAATTTTCAGTAATGAAATCATTAAATATTTTGTGCATAATTGAATAAATGCCAGACTTTTACATGCAGCTGAAAATGTGTTCACACTGCTGTTGTATAGTGATCTATATGTGAACACAAATAATCTGATGATTGAATTGTATCTAGTTATGATGATTGAATTGTATCTAGTTATGATGATTGAATTGTATCTAGTTATGATGATTGAATTGTATCTAGCTGAAATTGACTAATGCCACACATGATTCAGCAGTGAAAAATAACATTAACAAATATCTGAGCAAAGTTGACTACTTAAACTTCTCACAGTGACAAAGCTACAGGTGTTAAAACAAAGATTAAAACATATCAACAGTAATGTTCTTAATGTTTAAGCAGAAAATAAGATGATTAGTGAATATCACCAAGATTTGAGGAAAGTCAAATAATACAGAAAGGGCAACGTATTCTTGTATTAAATATCTCCTTTAAAAAATAGTGTTTTGTGTTGATTCCTCTCTGTTGTTATAGAAGAACATAAATAAATACATGTAGATAATCTTTAAAATGTTTTTGAAAATACAAACTGAGATGGGCCAAAAATATATATGATAAAGTGACGTCAAACCAGCTGAATTAGTGGGAGGACTGTGTCTATCAACGGTAAACTGATGTCAAACCAACCCAATTAGTGGGAGGACTGTGTCTATCAAGGGTAAACTGATGTCAAACCAACCCAATTAGTGGGAGGATATTTCCATGTGAACATCAATGGTAAACTGAGGTCAAACCAACCCAATTAGTGGGAGGATGTTTCCATGTGAACATCAATGGTAAACTGATGTCAAACCAACCCAATTAGTGGGAGGATGTATCCATGTGAATGTCAATGGTACACTGACGTCAACCAACTGAATTAGTGGGAGGACCGTGACCATGGGAATATCAACGGTATACTGACGTCAAACCAACCAAATTAGTGAGAGAACCGTGCCCATGTGAATATCAACGGTAAACTGCTGAAATTAACACAACACCACTTGTCTTTGATTCATTTAAGACTGATTCAAGTAAGTGTAATGAACAATTACAAAGAAATTAAATTTGTAAATCATATAGAAATATATAAAACTCTTGAATAATAAAAGTTTCTACTCAATTGTTTATACTACTTATGTCTGACTTTAAAAATAGAAATATATCACATATTTTCACTACTCTATACATTGAACTGTCCTTGGAGGAATCGTTATAGAATTTATCAACAAAATCAGTCTAATAAGTTACCAAAAGATAGAAATTCTCATCCTTAAAGGAAATAGTTTCTGCACTAATTGTATGGCATGCAATAGAAACCAATTTCTAAATATTTCGTATTCAAATCTTTATACAAATAATATCTCATATTTTAACTCTCATTACACAATATTTGTGTTTTTCAAAATTTCTATCAGGAACACTCCAGGTTGCCTCCCTTGGTTCCCACTGCTGTAAGAACTTTATACAACGAAACTATTTTAAAGTCTACATCACAATGAGGTATGGTAGGTGAAGTCACTTCACATGTGATTAAATCAACAACATCAACAACATCAATAACAACCCTATTAAAATGTAGCAACTTTCTTTTTAAAAAAGTTTATTTTTCACATGTTCAGTGCTTGATTTGTGCTTTCTTGGGACTTAATGAATTCTGAATTAAGTCAGCAAGCTCTTAAGTTATGTGTATTAAATCAAGGCACCTCAAAACTTTGAAAGTGAAAAACGACCTAATGTCTAAAAAATATAAATAAATACCTTAAAAATTAAGTTAATTTTATACAATGTTATTCAAGATAAAGGTTGGTTGAGTAATTCAGTTTATCACTTTTTTATTTATTCAATACAATGTATTTCTCAATATGTATAATTGTTTCTATCCGTTTCTAGAACATTTGACAGATCTTGCATGATTGGAATGAAGATTATTGTGTTTGATATTATGTAAATTTAGAAAATTAAAATAAAGTAATTGATCAACATATAAAAGCAGTTTCAAGATCAACACCGCTTCTTTCTTTAACACTTTATGTCTAAAAATTTTATTTCCTGCCTGAATTCCAAATTATTTACGAATTGGGAGTGTAGATTAATTTGCTTTCATCTTTTTACAAAAATTGTAAATAAATCTTTTAATTTGTACACAAACATAATTTTTTCCTTCCAGTATGGAATTTCATGGCTAATTTATTTTATTATGTAATAAACTAGAGGCATTCAACACTGTAAAACTAGAATTAAAATGGACAAATCTTCAACAACAAAATGCCATTTATACCATTTTAGGTTTTTACACAACCAAATACATGAGCAGTTTGTAGCACAGACAACACTGCAGGTTACACTTCTTTAATTGATATACTAGTGAATTCATTCACATATTAAAACATTTAGTTCAACATAACCTAGAACATGCAAGGCCTTGGCTGACATACTGAAGAATTATAACAAGATGATTTGAATTTTGACCAATTTACATGTATGATGGCCTTACTATTCTCTCAAGGCCACATATTAACAGCAAGCTTAGCTTAAGCTCTTTCAACCCCACATATAACAGCAGAACAACCCAAAACAGAGAAGTAGAGCTTCATGAACTGAAAATAGTCATTTTCTTAGTTTTAAATTACTGTAAATTCCAAGCTCCCAATGATAATTTTTCTTGAATTTAGATTTTTCAGATATTCACAAAATTACTGTTGAAAATCTGTTTCTTTTTAACTTAAAATAATTGAATTTCAACAACAGGTGTCTAGCTCAGTCTTACTGCTAGACAAAATGAATATTGGGAACAGAAAGTGGCAACTCAAAACTAGAAAAATGACTGTTGGTTGAGAGGGATAAATCGAAAACCTGTTTTGGCTGTAAGTCAACAGTGACAACTGTTTACATTACTCCATGTACGTCTCTCACCACATGACTTGACGTCATGAAATATGTCCAATATAGTATAAATATTCTGTACCCATATACATAAGAATACAAAGAAGTTATTCACTTATAATGTTTTCTATGCAGATCCATAGTCAGTATAATATATTAATAATAATCTATTCACATGAAGATGTCTTGTTCATACTGGTATCACAATGTCATAAAAATGGGTTATTTTGTTGTGCAGGTTGCGGCGCTCCATTTAAGGGAGCCATTGGGTTGGGTAGTAAGCCCACACTAGTAGATTGTGTGAAGCCTGTATTGTATGTCTGTAACTCATTCAATGTTCTCCGTGTGGCCGCTTGTTGTTGCTGCTGCAACTGATTAAAAGGATTTGTACCTTTTGGTGCAAATGGATTAGTTTCTGCAAAGATAGAAAAAGATGAAACTTTTTTCAGTTTGGGATTCAACAATTTTAATAGATCATTATTCAAAATGCAATATTTTGATATGGTTATAAAGAAAATCTCAGTCTTCATGTGTATTTCCTTTGCTTGTCTATTCAATCATGTTATTAAATCTGAAAGTAACATTTTTTAGGGAAAAATTGTCAGGATTGAAAAAATGTACATTTAGGAATTTCAATCATACAATGTGTTAAGAACTGCTGTACTTATTTACTAATGCATGATTTCAAAACAAGACACCCATGGGGCCTTAAAGTCCATCTGGATTGGCATTTGAATTCTTTTGATCCTAGGGTCACACCTTGAACACAGTTGCTTCTCCATGCCCTAAAGTTACTTCTAACCAAAGCATTATGCACTAGGCCTTCTAGTTTATAAGAAGATTTTTGAAATTTTATCAAATTATTTTCCCAATTTGGGTCCCCGTCATTTGAACAAATCTGAATCCCTTTCCCCTAAGGATGTCATCTTCCAAGTTTCAATGAAATTGGTCAAGTAGTGTTGGACAAGAAGTCACAAATGTTAAAAAAGTTAACATATTTGCTATATATATACTGTTGAACTTTGACCCCAAAACATGTAACCTAATTTTTATCCAAGGTTTCATGCCTTGAACAAACTTGGTTCTCTATGCTCTAAAGTTAATATATACCAACACATTAAGCTCTATGCCTTCTAGTTTATTAGAAGATTTTTGAAACTTTGTCAAATTTTTCCCCTTTTGGACCCCAGATTGTTGCCCCCTTGGGGCCAAGCCCCTTCATTTGAACACATCTTAATCCCCTTCCCCTAGAAATACTTCCTACCACGTTTGGATGAAATTGGTCGAGTAACTTTGGACAAGAAGTCGAAAATATGAAAAGTTAACATATTTGCTATGGTGTTGGACTTTGACCCACAAACGTGTAACCTATTTTGACTCTAGGTCACCCCTTGAACAAACTTGGTTCTCCATGCCCTAAAGTTACTTCATACCAAAACATGAAGCTCTAGGCCTCTTAGTTTATTAGAAGAAGATTTTTGAAGTTTTGTCAATTTTCCCCCATTGTTGCCCCCTAGTGGCCCAGCCCCTTCATTTGAATAAATCTGAATCCCACTCCCCATGGATACTTCCTACTAAGTTTGGATAAAAATGGTCCAGTGGTTTAGGAGAAGAAGTCGGAAATGTGAAATGTTAAAGCTGAGGGACGACGGAAGGGATTTGTATGAGGAAAGTACACCTTGAACATTCGTTCCAGATGGACTAAAAATGAATGTACTTTAATATCAAATTTTTGTTTTAACAATACTTCTAAAGTTGTAGATATTTTAAGAGGCAGACAATTAATATATTCATTTGAGGCATTGTGCAAGTTCTAATCAGAAACAATCTACATCATAAATCATACATTATATATTACATAATACTAATTCACATAACAAATGCATACAATCCATTTCACAACACTAAAATTTCACAGGATTTCATTAATATGATATTGTTACACTACTAAAGACAGGTCAACATTAAGAAGCCTGAAACAATGCAACACCCCTACTATTGATGTAATCTACAAGTTCAACTTTGTTTACCCAGGTACAAAGTTTACCTGTTGATGTCTTTTTTGTAACAAGTTGATCGAGGTTGACTAGGGCAGCGTTATCACCGAGGAATTCCTGTGGTGTCTTACGATGCTTCTGTTGCTGCTGTTCAGCTTGACTCAGAGACTGATCCATGTCACCCAAGTTAAACACATCCGATGATTGTTCTGTGAGAGAAATAAATTATGATCATTGCTCTCAAAGTTAATTTAAACACATGTTTTTACTTGTATATTCTTAACCTTTAACCCACTTTGTTATAAAAGTATTGAAAGTTTAATTTTGTTTTTTAATTCAATAGGTTTATTCTGTGATAAGTAATTTCTGTTTCTCTCCATTGGATGATAAGATACCTGGTTCCTGATCAGTCAATATTTTTATTTTTGTATAAATACGTATCAAAACAAGACAGATGTTTGATAGTTCTGTAAATTAGACATCAAGCTTTCAATTCTTTCCACAATCAGTCTCTAGCAACATGCACAGTCCAGCAATAAAACCTTACTCTGAGTGTCCCAGTAATAAGTGATTGCTAGTTAAACCATAAGAAACGTCTTGTTCATTGTTTAAATACTTGCCTCTCAGGGGATCGAACCCTGCAAGCTCTTTATTTGATTTGGCTGGAGAACTTCCCGTACTTCTACTGCCCAGCAGATCAAAGTCATCCATGACATTATGAGTGTTACCGTTTGTTATATTGCTACTACCCCCACTAAAATTGGAATCAAAATTAGTAGCTGGCTGTGTTGGAGGTGGTGACCCCCATGAAGATGTCTGACTAGTAACTGGCGGTGGCACACTTGATCCTCCTGTTGCTCCCCAGGGATCTGTGGACACGCCTGAATCTGAAAAAACAGAAAAGAAAATGGAATAAAATTATAATTAGAATAATAAACAAGATTGAACAATGCAATTTATGTAAAAATTTACACTAGTAGGATGTTACAGGCACTAAGGGAGCTTGAAATATACACAAAAATATTGTTCTTGATCATATCCACAATCTTTATAACACACTATGACATACTCCTATTCTGGCATCTTCTAGTGAATGATAAATATCACAATATCTGTATGTAACTACCAAATAATTAAGAATTAAAGATATAAAACAAGAGGCCCATGGGGCCTTAACGTCCATCTCCTTGAAATATGCCCAGTAGTTTCAGAGGAGACATTTAAAGCCATACAGTCAAACCTGTCTCAGCGACCTCCTGCCTTATACAACCTAAATTATTCCCCCAATGAAATTTACTATATAACTGACCTGTATTCAACGACTCCCTGTCTAACTTGACTAACTACCATGATTTGACTGTTCAAATTTCTTAAAAACCCTGTTTTCAGCGACTTTTTCCCTGTTCCACTAGGCGCGGCTTGAAAACGAAAATAGGAAAATCCAAACCGGAAGTAATTCGTTCACTTGTACATTCTTGAATCCCCTTTCCCTAAGGATGCTTCCTGTCAAATTTGGTTAAAATCTGCCCAGTTGTTTCAGAGGAGATGTCGTTTAAAGCAAAAGTTAAGGACTTGGATTTGTATGAGAAATGTCCACCTTGGACCCTTGGTCCAGATGGACTTCAAAACTTCAAAAATGACTTCAACAGGGGTAATTACTACAATCAAATGAACTTGATCACTCAGCAAAACCAATTGTTTCTAATTCATATCAGTTACCTCAAACAAAACCAATGTTTTCTAATTTATATCAGTTACCTCAAACAAAACCAATGTTTTATAATTTATATCAGTTACCTCAAAAAAAACCAAAGGCTTCTAACTTATATCAGTTACCTCAAACAAAACTAATGCTAATTTATATCAGTTACCTCAAACAAAACCAATGCTAATTTATATCAGTTACTTCAAACAAAACCAATGCTAATTTATATCAGTTACCTCAAACAAAACCAATGCTAATTTATATCAGTTACCTCAAACAAAACCAATGCTTTTTAATTCATATCAGTTACCTCAAACAAAACCAATGCTAATTTATATCAGTTATTTCAAACAAAGCCAATGCTAATTCATATCAGTTACCTTAAACAAAACCAATTGTTTGTTTCTAACTTATATCAGTTACCTGGAACAGGGTATGGTGGTGGTTGATCATGAGATAGTGGACTAGGGGCCACTGGGGCTCCCCAGGGATCTGTGTTATTTACAACTGGCTGAGTTTTAACAGGAGATCCCCAAGGGTCTGCTGCAACAACTGGAGGTGGTTGGGTCCTAGGAGATGTACCAGGTGGAGCAGGTAGTGGTGCTCCCCATGGATCTGTTGGTGGAGGGGCTGGTGCTGCCTGTGGCATGCCCCATGGATCTGTGCTAGGCTGTGAGCGGGGAGGAGAGGCCACTGGCTCAGGCTCCTGCATTTAATAAAAAAATCTTATTTGTTTTTAGCTTAACTACTTTTTGATAATCAACTTTTAGCTGAAATATTAATCTTGGGATTAAGTTAAAGCTTAATAAATTTCATTTTCATAAATATTTACGGTTAAATATTAGAGAAAAAGAATAATATCTCTCAAATGACAGCAATATATTACTTATTTCACTCAGTTTATTGGAAATAGTGCAGATCTGCTTATTTTTGTTCAGGTTATCTCCCCTACATTCTGTATGGTCTCTGGCTACTAATTATGAAATAGCTCACTTACAGTCTACACTGACATTGAATTATTGTTACTATTATGTCCTAACAGCAATATATGATTCATTGAAAGAGAACAGTAAAATTGTGCCATCTTTTGTAAAATATTTCTTCGTTAAAATTGTTTGCTGCTATATATTTCTCACATTTTAATACATTTTTTAAGCATTCCTGTAACAAAAAAATGTTCACTTGCCTCTTTGATCTACAAACTGTATTATAAATATGGAATTTTGTGTGCATAATAAATTCAAAGGGTAAAAAAAATCATTTTACATTACAATGTTACTCAAAACAATGTTATTTACCATTAATTATTTAGCCTTTCTGTCTACCAAAAAAAAAGTTAAGAACAATTTCAAGCTGTTAACAAAGAATACAAGATGCCTACCGGTAGTTCTTTTACTAGTTAACTAATGACCAGTCATCAAACTGAGTCTACCTACTCCTACGAAAAACAGATATAACATTATGATCTACAGCTATACAAACACAAATGCAAGCAATTAAACATACGTCGTCAGCATGTTTTCTGCTTTCTTCCATAGCCATTTGTAACTTGATGTCATCTGATTTTATTTTTCGCTCTTGTTCATCATGTTCTTCCTTGCTCATAGCCAGAGCTAGTTGTAACTGTATCTCCTCTTCCCCAACCGATGAAGGTCTGGCATATTCAAAGTCAGCAGACAACCTTCTTTGACCATCAGACGGAGATGCTGTGTGATAAATACAACATCTTTGTTATTTAGTGGAATAGCCATAACACCATATGTATCACATACATTTTTGTTAAGTAACAAGTTTAATAACACTGCATTATGACATCATGTTGCAATGGTATGATGTCATATTTAATTGTTACGGTGAAGGTAATTCAGTGCTAATTTTCAAACATTTTAAGCACTTTTATGATTAAATCACCAAGAACTCTTAATTGAGTCATATGGTAAAGAAAATCTGAAATTTGTTTCCATTTCATATGAGATATATAAAACTTGTCAGGAAAATTCATATAACTCGTTTCATCAATCTCATATGAAATGAAAACTGATTTCAGATCCTTTATATAGGGATGATTGTCTCATGCAGGATTATACATCACATGTATCACATTGTTGACTGTAGGTAGAGCATCATGCACCTCTTGTCATGTACATATATGCACTTTTAAAACCCACCAACAATTTTCTATATGCAGCTTCAACACATGTTTGCTTGTTTGTTTAATGGGGTTTAGCGCCCCTTTAACTCATTTATAGGTTATATCGAGACTGAGCTTCAACACATGTACAGTGCCTGAAAAACAGCAATTATATTTACCAAAATAAACAATCAACTGTTCAGGATCACTTAAATCTGATTAAACAACAGCTGCAGGTCAGATGTAATTACGCTTAAAGTTGACACATCCTACTCGTACACATTTAACTAAAATTTATCGACAATTTAACAAGTTTTAGTCTGGGATGTTACAACTTCCTTGGGAAACTTGTACAAATTTGTCAAACAACAAACTTCCATTTTAATATAGTTATGATATGATCATAAAAATTTAAAGGTTTTCTGTGTTTAAAAATTTTGATTTCATTGATAATTTCATATTTGCAGCAACACTACTGAGATTCTGTCAATTGTTTCTCACTTACTTTAATGACTTAGTGTAAAAACACTTTACACATGATTCAAGTCTTTACAATCCAATACTAGAAATACTATTCTGAATAATACAAGTCTGTCCAATCTACTGTATATTATGTAAATATGGAACATTTACTGTACTTTTTTTTATATAAGATTCTTAATATCTATTCCATGTGATAAATATGTGGGTACTTACGACTTGCTGTGTCCCCTTCACTTACAGCCCCTGTAGCTCCACCAACTTACAGCCCCTGTAGCTCCACCATAAGGATCAGCGTACCCCCCAGAGCTTGACTGTAAACTTGGACTTCCAGCCCCATATCGTATCTTTTGAAAAAATATTTTATAAACAGTGAAATATCAACAAATTTTATACATCAAAAGTTTGACGCAGTCATTTGAATTTTAAAAACTTACATCCTCTTTTACATTTAATATTTACAATTTTCTTATGTTAAAACAATGTAAAGATATGTGATTTTTAATGTTTTTACTTTTAAATTACTATTATCACATATCACATATGCATGTGCATTTATATTCTTAATAACAATCATTCAAATGAAATTTAATACAAACCCATAGCCACATACTTTAAATTAAATCTTAATGCACGTGTGTTCTAACCACATTCAAGAACATGTATTTCTATTCTGTGAAAGCTAAATTTTTTCTTATTAGATATATATTCGTTTCGATTTTTGCATATCATACAGTACCTTGTTATCACTACCAATGCCCATTGCATTCTGGGCAAATCTTTCTTTCGCTTTTAAAGCTTTTGCTCGTTCATTTCTTAATCGTTCATCATCCTTCAATAACTGTACCAGTTGCTTTGCCTTTTCACGTACATTCATTCCTTGATCTCTATTATCCTCCTTGTATTGAAAGTCTTTCAGAGTTTGTATGGCATATATATTCTCCTTGCATTGTTGGGCTACTTTTTCACTCCCAGTTTTAATGATGTAGTCCAAGAGAACAAGTGCCTTATAAACATGACGCCAGTTCTTTCCGTGGTCGTTTAGTCTCTTCCATATCATTTGCATGATTTCCGTGAATGCAACTACATTGTACGTTAAATCGGCAATCTCTGACATGAGAGTACTGGACGGACCCCACGGATCATTAGATGTGGCCTCGCGCACCTTCACCTGTGCCTCAGAATAGTTACGAACAACATTTTTTATTGTCCGTCGTATCGGAGGCATAGACGACATGATTATTGTTGTTTTCCACGTGGATCCTCAAACACAAAATACCTCAACTTGATGTTGTTTACAACCTCATACCGAAGAATGGATCTGCTTTGCACACTTGTATAAAATAAAGAAGAAAAGATTATTATACTATAGACAGATTAATGAGATTATTATACTATATAAACAATATACCCAAAAGAAATTATATATTTAGAGATAGTAAAGGATGAAGTCATCAAAGTAAAAACATGATACTGACAAAACAACAAAAACAAATGTTCCCCTTGCCCCATGAATCCGACAGATGAAATAGTCATCCAGAAATAGTACATCATCTCTAACCCAGTAAAATGTTCTTTAAATACCATGAAGATAAAGAAATGTGGCAGTCATTTTATCAAGCCAAGATCAATTATGTCTTTGTATACATGATATAAGGCACTATGGGGTAAGCTATCTGACTGAATTCACAAGCTCTTTGTTTAGAAACAAATCAAATTTTCAACCCATGTTTTTGAAATGACATATATGACAAGGGTTTTTGATGAGTGTAGTAGATTTATTTTAATGAAATACAACTGTATATAGTACTGCAACAAATGTATATTAATTAAGGACCTCCTTGTTATTAAAATCCATTTTGTTACCAAGTACACGTACTACACCATAGTATAAAAGAGATTTTTAAAAATGCAAATAATAACAACAAAGTAAGGAATATGGATATTGTTAACTTTATCTTTCAGCATTGGCATTTGAGATAAAAAAATATGTTTAATTGATTGACTTCCCCGACATAAACATGTAAGTTACCATCAATTTAAAAGTCAATTAATTACAGCGAAGATAGATCGAAGGTCTAAAGGTCCCTTATATAATTAAAATTCATAACATTTAAACATGCATAAAAAATACTCACTAAAGATTTGTTCACACAATTAACTTCCCCTTCTTCTACAAGTATTTTTTCCAAGCTCCCTCAACACTGGTTTATAGGATAATGTTTGTAGTAAGATAATGTTAATCTGCAATTACATTGTAAAATATGTATATTATATATATACATTGTATATACATGTACTGATGCAATACATAAAATGTACATTCTATATACATTGTATACAACAGTCAACAGTGTAACACTGGAGGTTATAAATTTTAGATCATAATATGAATGTTCTTTCGTTCAAGAAAAACTTAAGCTATCACCAGGATGGCTGAACAATATCTCCAACTTCCACCAAGTTATGTATTTCAATGTTGGTGCATAGTTTCCTTGAAATCTATAAAACAGTAGTAGTGTAGTCAATTGAAGGATCCCGAGGAGTTGTGCTCACGAAATTCATACAACATGTACATGTACAAGTCTAATTATCTCCCCATGAAATAGTTGGAATAAAAATATATTTTCCTTCATGCACATCTTCATTGTGTAAAGTTAACGTTGTTGAAATCATTAAACTGTGTAGAAGGAGCTTATGAGGTTCATGACATGTTACATACAGGTCTAATTATCTCCCCTTGAAATTGTCGAAACAAAAATATTTTACTATACTTACAGCAAGCTAGTTGGCAAATTGTATTTGTGTTGGTGTTATTCATTTATTACCGGTATAGTTTTTGAAGCACAGATAAGGCATAAGAATATCACCAAGGTATGTGGACGAATATCACCAAGGTATGTGGACGAATATCACCAAGGTATGTGGACGAATATCACCAAGGTATGTGGACGTGGATATGTATATCCAACATCTACACCAGAGTAAATCTTGGTTTATTGGTTCAGGAAAAGCGCTGCCCAAGCCATTAGCCCACAGACAGCATTTCGAGGCGAAGTTTATATTTGTCTACTTAAACAAGTTTACTTGAAATTTGAAATGTCATATATATACAATACTCAATGGAAAAGTTTTGACATTCCTCTTTACATTGAGCCATATATTAGTAAAATTAGCCATTGTTAAATCAATATGAATGAAATTAGGTGTATTGGTTCTTTGGAAAGTACTTTCCCTGGAAGGATATATACTCAAATTATATAGGGTGTTTTTTGTGGCAAGTCGATGACTAGCATCAGCACAAGAAATACGGTTATACCTTGAAGTGAACCACCAAGGTTTTAGGGGTGAAGCGATACCCTTTGCACACGAGTCACGATACGATACAATCCGTTGATTTCCAAAAACCGAAATGAACAAGTCTTGTTAATTAAAATGCTGAAGGTTTTTAATAAAACAGAAAATACCAAACACTAATTTATCATTGCATGAAGTTAGATATAGTCAATATGACACCGACGACAGCAAACTTACTTGCAGTTACTCACTTAATACTAAAGTCTATCTCTCATTAGGGTGAGGATGGGAGTTACTGACGTGGATGTGAGTGTTCATATCATTAACATACTTCCAAATTTTAATAAATGCAACAATTCCATGAAGTTTTAAATCCATATTCATGAAAATATAACTAGATTAGAAAATGACGAAAAAAATGGTGGTTCACTGTGAACCATGCTAAATTGTTTCATTCCGTACAAGGTTATACACTATACAAAAACATGTAACACACATCTCAGCGTTTCATCTACCGGTAGCCTCTTTTTGCAGAGTGCTGCATACTGCCCTTTTCTTCATCAAGTTTCTGTGTGTACTGAAACCAGATTTCGTATCGGCTTTTAGTCTGTCCCTGCTGTTTTGTGTACATTTCCGGAAGTATCGTAAATACTTATCACTGGAGATCTTACCTGAGTTTTCTTTACAAAACAAAAGGTGTGATCGTTTCGATTAGAAATCACAATATGGGGAAGTACTTATTCCAGGAGTCGGTCATCTCAAAATATTGTCGAGGGAAAGACGTAGATCACATTTGCTAGGGTTTATAATGCTTAATTGTTTTTAATAATAATCTTCATAGTTGTATCAATAACTCTGAAGGTGGAAACAACCAAAGTTTTAATTTATGCGACGCAAAATTCCCAATTTGGAGATTTCACAACTGAAAATTCCCAATTTCATTGCCAAGGGCCCCATTTGTAAATTCGGAATCATCCCTTGAGTTGACATGAAATAAAACAATAAAATCAAATCAAGCAACATACTGTTCAGAGCAATATAAAGTCATATTATAACAAAGAGATGAATATTTACTGTTCTATTTTAATGTTCTAAAGTAGCAACTAGTTATAACTTCTACCTATCTTTTGTTATCAAATCGTTAATCTTGATTAGATAAGACAGGTCCAATATCATAATGTATTTAACTTGGAATCATTTGCTTTCATGGCATATGCATTGGCACAGTCAGTCAACATGTGACAA
>JAUMGZ010065574.1:0-18528 GCA_032359645.1 Pododesmus macrochisma | reverse complement strand
GGGATCGAACTAGGAGGTGAAAGGCTTATGATTACAAGTCGGCGACTTTAACCACTAGGCCACCGCGGCCCCACACTGAATTGATTTAAAAACATTGATGCATGCGTCCAGTTTGCTGTATTTATTTTTGTCAGTGATTTTTATAGAATATGTTTCTTTTTATCATTGGATGCTTTAGTGGAAAACCAAAAGAATTTATATTTATAAATTGATAAATTAAAGGGGTACTTTTTTGAATTTATTTTAAGAATTTATGATATAAAACTTTTTGATATTTATAGTGCAAAATGTTGAAGCAATAGTTTGGTTGAATACTAAAGTGCTGTTACATTTATATAGTGTCATAAGAAACGCTATCAAATGGTTCAGTTTATTTCCTAAAACGACATGATTTAGATTAAGGATACGGAATAAAGAATACACAGACAATATTTCAAATTGAACTTCACTTGTGTAACCTTGTTTGCAGTATCCTATGTTATCAACACAAGAAGATTTAGGTTGTTTCAAAGAATAGTTTTAGAACTGACGTCAAAATGCATTGATGTTTGAGTACACATATATCAACGCAACTAAAGTAGTGAACAAGAAAACCTAAGAACGCTTTTCAAAAGTCATAGGTCCATAGACATGGGCAAACTAAAGGAAATCGGAGGACATACTCAAGACAGGCAAATACAAATAGTAAAATAAAATAAAATATTTCGAACTTAAGTCAACCGTCAAGACGGTATTTCAACCTTCTATATTCCAAAGTAGCCAACTTTTCAGTAAAACAATATTCAGTGATGTTTAAAAATCTATCAGAACTTTCAGCAAAGGTACATGAAGTATAGAAAGAGAGGACTGATTTTTTTTAACTTCCTTTCGATGAATAAGTATATCTAACGACATTGAAAGTATACCAGATTCTGCATCTATCTCAGAAATTTGTCAAAAATACAAAATTGCAAACTTAAACATGCCACAACAAATAACTATTATATCTTATGAGGAACGGACCATTACTCTGTGTGAGAGACCCTCGTCCCGCATTTCAGATGTAGCTACAAAGCACCCGTCATCATTGGACGCCAAAGAGGAAATGATAAAAACAATTTAGAATAGACAAAACCTAAAAAAACAAAGGTAATAGGAAGTCAAGGGCTGGGGAATAGGGATAGGGTGGTGGTGATATGTGTTGTGGTAAAATCCCTATGTTAATGAAGGACGAAAACCACATCCCAAGAATACTATAAAGATGGTTTGTTTTTGTTTTTTGTTTTTTGTAAAGAATAATTTGAACGTACTTCTCTGGAACCGTGTTTCGGGCAATCCAGCCACCGTCTGAATACGTTATATCATCTACTGCATGTTCAACTACTCGAAGGAAACAAGGAAGTATACGTGAAGAATTCAACATACAGAGTTAAATTTGAACGTTTTTGTATTTTGAAAGTATTCTATCTAAACTGTTACATTTTCCCACATATATAAGTAGAATAATTTTATTCTGCCAAAAAACTAAAGTCAACATATATTTAACTTTCCAAATTTTCAACTTATCGTTTAAATCTACTGGGCCAATGTTAATCAAAAACTAGAACCAAGCATGGTAGAAAGCATCTTTTGGAAGAAGACATTTCGATTTCTTTCAATGTTGCTCGTCATACAATGGTGACAGTAGGAGGCCGGAGTGAGGATAATTGGACAAAATATTAAACAATTTCTTAAGCGATAAGGACAAGGGCTAAATTCTTGCTCGTAAAGAAACCTTTGGTCACGGAGAACCAAGTTTGTTAAAAGGGTGACCCAAGTGTCAAAAATAGGTTCCGCAGTTTAGTATCAAAATGCAACACTACCGCTGTAGAACATATATTAATTTTGTTAAACCTTTAGGCATCGCCTCCAAAACCCATGGACCATTTGTAACCCATTTTGGTAGGAAGAATACTTTAACAAAGGGGATTCAGATTAGTTCAGAGAATAGTGTCCAGCCAACAGGAGATTTCACTAGGAGGCATTTAAAGATGTCGTGTGACCAAACTGATTTTAAAACATGTTCTTGCAACCTAGTCCTAGACTTAAGTGCTCGCATATATATGTCGTGACATATATGCACGAAGAACTAAGATTGTTCAAGACGTGATCCTATGGTAAACAATTTGTTACTTTTATTGGTTTCAATTAAATTCAACACTAAAGCATTCGTTTTGTTTTTAAATTCATCACAACTGCAGGACGAATTGTAACTATATTTGGTATAGGCGGACTCCTTCAGAGATGGGGAAACGTATTTTGATATACCTTACCGAAATTGAGCGCAACTAAGGGATTTAAAACGGAACACGCTATATAAATATCCTCTTATACATTTAATCAAATGTTGAATTTGTTTTCTCTGTTCTATAACAGCAGTATTGATTATTTTTCCAATGAGTGGATATGTGTACCTTACCAATATATCGATATGATGATCACGGACTAATGTTTATAAGATCCTGGTAAAGTCAATAGTATCGCACATTACCCGTTGTTAACAGTACTATGATAACCAAGAATCGGCTGTAACCTTTTGACAATATAAAAATTCAATTGGAATCATGCTCATTGTTGGAATTTCTCCGAGTTTGATTGCTTAAAAGACAAACTTACAGTAATTAAAAATAGAATCTTTGTCAAACTTCAGTTTTTTCACAAAAGAGTCTTGTAATTGTTCTTAACTTTGGTGGCTTTAAAGACAAATTTACAGGAATAAACAAAATATATTTTTATTGTCATAGCATTGATTTCCATAAAGGTTTAAGTTAAAGATTGTACGTACTAATTGTTCAATGTTGTCCACAAGACCGTGTGAATATGTATTTTTGTGACTTGAACGAGCTAACTAATATGTGTTTATTATTGTTCTATCCTTGCATGTATAGCAATAATTGATGTTTAACCTAAAGTACTGAATCGATCTTATTTACGCTTCACGGAAATGAACACAATTATGTATTGTGTTGCATAATTTATGAAAGTTGCCGTCGGATGGCCATGAGACCAACTCATTCAAACTGATTGGTCGAGAAAAATAATTAAAATCCGATTTTAAAGCTTATATTTACTCGGATCACTAATTACTTACACTATTTAATGACACATACACAAACCTATCAACCAGTTAATAAAAAGTATGATTTTTTAATTACGGCTAATTGAATGTATATTTTACATCTTCTATAGTTTACTTCATTACGTGACCTATTTAAAAACAAAAAGTACAGCTAATTAAAAATTTGTTTTATTAATGACGGCTAATTAAATGTATATCTACATCTTCTCTAGTCTTTATTACATTACCTAATTAAACACGAATGATACCAAGGAATTATTTGTTATCGATATCCAGTAAAGAAACAAATGGATGAAAACTTCATGACAAAATAAAAGCGCAAACCTAAATTTCTCTGGAAAAGAGAACAGTTATTACAGAAGTGCGCGAAATTCAAAAAAATAAACTTAAATTTCACGTTTCATAGCTTAGATAATATTCGCAAATATATATGCCTGAATGTGAATACTGATTATTACATGAAAGTTGTGACCAAATCACAGGCTCATTCAGCCACTCTAGACAGCATTGAGCATTTATGTTAATCACACTATTTCTATTTCATTGAAGTTATTCATTTACCGTTAATTTCATTTTTGAAATCGATAATGCATGTTTCTACGTATTTTTTGAGTGGTGCGATTACAATAAGTTTTCATGTTTAATATTTCAGCTGGCATCATTTTAATGGTAGGGGACATGTATCGCTTGCAATAAACTTGTTCTTATTGCTTTTTGTAAAAAAATAATCCACATTGATTAAAGGTCAAAAGAAGATGTTTCCCAAACAAATCCAATCCGTTTTAAACTTGTCTCGTTTCTGACTTCTTCTCCCAAACAAGATGACTAGAAACCAAACTCTGTGGGAAGCATTCCGCAGGGAATGTGGTATGTATAAGTATTTGTTGAAATAATGAGTGGGAATGCCAAATTAAATAAAATAGTGAGATTCTGTGGATGTATAAACTCAGAACAACTGTTGATATTTACATAATCCCTACCATTTTGATCTTTAAGCACCATCTGCGATTTCCGATAAATTTAGAGAAACCAGTCGCCAAAGCGACTGTTTATCGTAAATCCGAACATTTGGGTAATTGTATTACTGATACAAATGTTGCCAATTCCATCATTTAAACATTTATGAAACAGTCCCTATTGAAATGGTCTGTTGACACGTGCATATAGTCTGAAGTTTGTACATTTGAGTTATTTAGGAGTAACATAAATGTAAAATGTTGACAAGACATAAGAGACAAAAAAAACCAATCATCTATAAATGGACGTCTGAGGAAATGAATGAAAACATACAAGATTTCTGAGGAATAATATGGTGTGGGGCAAGAAAATGACGTCACAATTTACTCACAAAAATAAACCCTATGTATAACTCTTCGTTTAGTTAATATCGTTAGAAAGGATATAATTTTATAACAATTTAAGCTAATGGATATCGTACCTGCACATTCTTAAATAGCATTGTAACCGATGGTATGTCTCATTTTATAGATACTTCACAAAACCGTAAAGTCCGTTCTCAGCAAAGATACATGTATTTCAAACATCAGCAATAATCAAGTGGAGGCTGCAAAAAAATCTGCTCTTGTTGATCACATATTGAGGGTAAGATGACTTGGTTTGTACAACAATCTAACAAAAAGAATTACAATATCAAGAAAATGTATTTATATATTCAGTTAACACCACGGTGTTATACACTTGTGAATTATGTTTTCTGTGTATGAATCCTCCTCCATGAAGATGATTTTGTAAGTGTATGGTTGTTTGTGATAAGTATATCTCAGTGTACCTTTCATACTAGAAAAAGCACAAGTAAGATCTCCAAAGAAATGCATTTAATAACCAGTTATGCTACTTATAACCAACTTGAGGAAAATAAACAAGTACCAACAAATGGTAATACTGTCATAAATTTCCGACTAAACAGGGCGAATTTGCCGCACCGAAGTACTGTGAATAAATGCTGAAGAATGAGGCAAAATCACTAACCAGCTTATACATGAATAAACATGGTTGGACAAATTTTCTCAATATCTGAATATCCTTGAAGTAAGTTTCACTACATGTTGTGATTACACCCTAATCGCAATTATCTTTGTCCTGTCTAGTAAAGGAAAATTATTGTAATTATTCAGCAACACATTCAACCTCTGTCGCTTCCATATACTAATTACTGATGACCAATAATAAAGTAAGACCTTAATTTGTTAGACACATGATAGGTGTCATGACATTTTAATACAGGTAAGGTCATAACATGCTTCAGTAGAAGTAACATATTAAGTATGCATATACCTAAAACCCTCCATTATCAGAAACAAAGTAGTAAATACGAAAAACTAAGACGACATTCAAAAGCCGGTGGTCCATGGACATGGGAAAATAAAAGGTAAACGTGGAAAACGTGGGACGCACATAGAAAAAGAACAAATATACACTGATTATTAACTAAAAAAGGAACATCACGATCTTCTATTTTAAAAACTAGAAGCGGAACAATGTGTTCGCGAAGGTTTTGGTGTTATTTAAAAAAAAAATAACACTTTCAAATTTTCAATACTTGCATAATTGATTTGTATGTAAAATGGTCAAGTAAATATTCTGATTGAAGATTAAAGAATAATGCTAATAAAATTAACAAACAAACACATATTAATGGAGATAGCTTTAAGGTACGTCCAAGGCCAACTTTGCTGTTTCTCAGAGCTCATGGTTAATCAGTTTTTCCTTCTGTTTTCATTTTACTCCCATTTGCAAGAGACGAATATGTTTTAAACATTAGACAAGTATTACTGATTTATCGTTTTGTACTTTATTTGTGTGTTGACAACAGCTACGCGCAATCCGAAAAATAGCACTAATGTCGAAACTAAAGAAACAGGTCAAGAAATGTCCATTAATTCAAGAATGTTTATCTTTATGTAAAGTTGCACTCGTTTGAAATGTTTTCCCAAAACAGTCTAATCTTCATTTCTTTTATTACATTATAGTTTGGAAGTTTACAAATCGAGCCAATGGTGACACCAGTGTTGACACTACTGTGGTCAAAGAACCCTAAAAGGCGCTTGAGTATTGTTGCACGTGTACAGAGGAATGGAGACATCAAAAAATGTAATAATTTCTTTCCAAACATTAAGAATGGATTGAATGGGAGACATTTGTTAGTGGTGACGAACACAGTGAGTAATTTTTTTGATTTAATGTATGAATTATATTTGAATTGTTGACAATAAAAATATTATCTTTATGCATTTCCAGTGAATTCTTACCCGTTTTGTGATTTTTATTTGATCGCCATTATATAACAAAAATATGTTTCCGTGATTTAATGATAGAAGTAAAGAAGATGATTGAAAAAAGCTTTAACAATTTTATAAGCTTCTGGAGGATTGTGGTAAGTTCAAAATGTTACCGCTGTTCAAAACTTTGTATTCGTGAGCATCATGCCATAGAGATTCGGTATATGTTAATGGTTGGAGTCGTGTTGAAGGAACCGTTGATGCTACATTTTAATTAATATTCGAAAACAGACCAATCCATTATTCATTTCAGATAAAGAATTTTTTTAGTGACACTCTTACTAGTGTGTTATTATGTCCGCTGAAGCAGTAATGAGACCTCGCCTTGGGTTCAAAGTTTATGTTATATATACATCGTAAACACATGCAAATCTTAAGCTATAAAATTGATATTTCACTTTTTACACACTTAGTTGTCTCTTTGAGAAATGTATCCTCATACCAAGATGCATTGTGTTAAAGTTTTAAAAGTTAAAAGGATATTAACAAACAAACAATAGCTTCATAAAAATGTCACAACCGCACAGAACCAGCAAACTTAACCGGGCACTCAAACTTGAGGCCAAACAAATCAAATTAGAGTGAGAGGACTTCGCTCATGACCCAAAGCCAAGCTACGAATCAATCGTTATCAACAGACTCTAAGGGGAACGTACAATAAAACATATTCACTTGGAATGGATTTCTATTAGAATATACCATTTCCTTGCGAATATCCTTCGTTAATGTTATTGCATAGATGTGTCATTTATGCAACTGTAGGTTATCTATTTGTCCATGTTTTAAGATCAAAGTTCCTTATTTTACGACGGTAAATAAAATAAATGATCACATTTTAGGATTTTATAAGGTATACTCATCAAGTTCTACCGTGTCTGTTGTTTTTGTGCACTATATACTGTATTAAAATAAACAAGTGGTCAACAATCAAGCACAGCATATGTGTCTTTTTGTTTGAATATTGGTTAGTTGTCTTGATTCTACCGTATGTATCGTATACTACTGATTCTGTTGATCTTATTTCTTATTGTTTCACTGTTGTTAGTGGACACCTTTTGTATCGCGTTTGGACAATGGAACATATAAAGGATTCTGTATGGATCTACTTCACCATCTGTCAATAGGACTCAATTTTACGTGAGTACTCAATTAATATATTCTTTACTCTTTGATTAAATGTAAAACAATATAACATACTAATATAACTAGGTATAATCGAAAAATTGCAAGAAACTGATAACTGAAGAAAATATATGTTAAAAAAGTTTGAAATCGTTTTTAAACAGTTTCTACTTATAGAAATATAAAAACAACTTGACTGTCACGAAACAAGAGTTATTTCCCTGTAACTATAATTATATTCATATTTAGATACAAAAGGTATAGTTATATTTTGTTCTCAAAATTTGTTTTCTTCATACATTTATTCGATGATTTTTAAGGTATATGTTTACCAAAAAAACCAATGTATGTACTATGAACCGTGTAGTGAAACTTTTATGTTTTGCATATGAGTTTATGTTGTGGAGTTGAGTTTGTTGATGCTATAAATCCTGTCTTCTTCTGTCTCTTTATGAACTTGATTTACAGTTTATACCGATGGTTTGCTTGCGTAGCTCTACGTTAGCTATTCCTCAAAGTTTATCAATGCTTGTATGCATTTTGTGAAATGGTCATCTCGCATGCTCATTATTGAAGGGAATGCTATTGTCGTCTTTTTGTAAAATGTTGAGCAATGTTCACTCGTATTTTTAAACGCTTTTAACGTTTTGTAGGTATTCTTTGACGGAACCTCCTGATGGTGGATGGGGAACACCGTTCCCGAACGGAACTTGGTCTGGTCTTGTTGGCGTTATGGAACGTTTTGTATGCATTAGATTTTCACATATAACGAATTTTGGGGTATCCTTGTCATGTAGAAGGGGTTATTTTTACCAGAACATTTCAAAACACATTAGCAGTAGTTTGTTTTTTATTTATTTACCCAGACCGTTTTGGGATACAAGAGATGGGTAGCTACTGGCTTATCATCTTACAACATAATTACAAAGTTAGCAGTATTGTTAACGATTTTGTAAACTTAGCTTACTCGCTAAATTCTAGGACTGATGACAAAATGAACATATTTATATATATAAATCCTTCTCGATATAAGACTTTGAGGAACATGAAACCATGATATGGTCCTGTTTAAATTTAAAATTTTTGAATGATTTTAAGTGGGTCAGCGACGATTTTTCTCACTCAAATATTTGAAGTGTTCAAACTTGTTGCGTACCGGGCGGTCATCCTGAAAATCTTGCTTTTACCATTCCTCCGGAAGGGTAAGTTCTACGAATGATATCATTACTCCTAAACACGGTTAATATTGTAGAAAGTTTTACTTGAAAGCAAATGTTTTATCAATATAGGAGAAATTCAGAAAATAATTTTTGTGATAGGAAAAAATGTATTCAGCCACGTTTCCAACACGAACTGTACCTAATAGTTAAAATCTAAGGCTTGTTGCACTTTCCATTCTATAGAACACGACATTCAGACAAACTTTAACTAAAAAGCTGTGCAAAATGTGTAATAATATTCCGATGGTCAATAATGCAAAATGTGATGAGATTGTATCGTAAATATCAAAGTGACTTAATTTTGCCATCTACCTGTTATAGGATGCGGACTTGGTTGTGGCACCACTGTCAGCGTCTACACAGCGAAAACAAAAGGTAGACTTCTCTTACCCTTACTACATAGACCCAACAAAATTACTGGTGAAGAAGCCAAGCGAAGACCTGTTCAAGTGGCGCACACTGATCGATCCCTTTTCAGACATGGTACTTTTAGGAATAGCTATTGCACTCCCCATTATGGCCTTTGCACTATGCTTCTTGGAGAATGTATCGCCATACTATGATACCAAGCCGGACAGGACTAATTCAAGAGGACTTCACTATTTCTCCGATTCCTTCTGGTACATGTATGGAGCATTGCTGACACAAGGTATGTATTGCTTCTGCATGTACACATAACAAAAATCTTAATTTATTTTAGGAGAACCAAGATTCTTATTGTAAAACTTGTAAGAAATCTAGTTGACGCATTTTGTTCGTATTACTTGACTATTACAGGGGGAGAACACATGACAGAGTCAACGTCGGGGAGGACACTTTTGTGCTTCTGGTGGTTGTTTTGTTTGATCATGATGGCGACCTATAGCGGGAATCTGATAGCGTTTTTAACAGTGTCAAAACCAAAACTTCCTTTTAACTCCATCCCCGAATTGCTTAATCAAGAAGAATACCAATGGGGAACAGTTGGAGGAACGGTTTGGGAAACTCTTTTTGAGGTACAAGAAATTGTAGTTGTACAATTTATATAAGTAACTACATGTTTGGAAAAAGTTAAGGTCTAAAAGTAGCTTTATATACAAAATTCGCCAGACACTGATTAAAACAAATTTGAATTTCATATACTTATCTGTTTGTAAAAGATTCCAATAAGTATATAAATGATCAGCTATGATATTAAGTGAACAAGTCTGCTTTGATTTTTTTCTCAAGGAGTCTATGCGAGAGGATTATCAACGCATATGGGCTGGTATTGTCAAATTCAATAAATCTGACACGGGGGTTTTAAGTCCTGTACTGGAGGATCACATTCATAGAGTTTTAGACCAAAAGTATGTTTACATTGCCGACAAAACTTACATGGAGACACACATGGCTACAGAATGTGACTTGATGATGCTGGACGATGAAATTCTGCCATTTGAATACTCAGTTGGCTTCTTTAAGGGTTCACCGTTGCTGGATATGTTTTCACATCAGTAAGTATCCATTATATCATGTAATGTTAAAACAGTTGTTAATCAATTAAAATATCAATATTACAAAGGAATTAACAATGTAGCTTTAATTTTCAGAAGTCTTGTCTACTCTTAATTATTTTTCTCTATAACGTTCATTAATGCCGGCTACTTCTAAGCTAGATCTGGGGTTCGGGGCAGGGGTGCCTTACACAGAGTATTTGCTCTTTTCTCTTATGAATATCATATTTATTTGAGGCGGATTTGAATAATCTAATCAATTAGAGGGCTGAAAGTCACTTGTTGTTCCTAGTTGTCACTAATGATTATTTGAAGTTTTTCAACATTTATTTTATTTTTACCTAGTCTTAATATTTGTTGACGTTTGATAGCGATGTCCTTGCTTGTCAGTCCCTCTCATTCTAATTTCAATTTACTTGCTTCAAGGGCACTATTTGAATACTTTCCCCATAAAGCTTACATAATATATGATTAATGAATATACATTATGTACAAATAATGGTCTTAATCGAACAGTGTACTTTCATGTATAACTTGATGAAAAACAAGACAAATACACGTAGCATATATATAGAAAATGACAACAGATCAACTATGAAACATTTTGTGTTGTTACACAACATCACATACATATAAACTATACTACATATAATTAAGAAGAGCTAGCTCACTTAACCACAAACGATAAATTATTTAAAGCCTTTCCAAAGGTACATGCTTGCTTACACAATATACTAGGTAATACAGAATCGATAACATTGAAAGTGACCAAGTTTGATATTTGCCAAAGGGAGAACACTCTTTCAAAAAATAAAAAACCCAATTTATTTTGAGTTATTTCCTATAAGTTGTTGGTTTTGTGTACTGATAGAAAACTCACACACACGTGGATACGTTTTGCCAAGTTCTATAAGATGTTTCCCTTTCTTTATGATCAACTGTAAACTTACCGAATTTTGTGTTGACAGAGAGGATAAAAGAAACGCAGAAATAAAAAATGTGTGAAGACTGGAACATTAAATAATATTGAATGGTTGACTAAATGTCAACGTCCATCACAAAACAAATGTGACTACCCCCATCCTGCTCCTATACTGCTAGCCAATTTCAAACAAAATTGAAAGAAAATATCTTTAGAAAAGGAGTTTTAGAGTTGTACAAATGAAGGGTTTCGATCACAGGGTTACTAGTGGGATGCCAGAATGGACACAAACATTTACATAGTTCTAAACATTTCCAATAAATTATAATGCAAAGTACTCATTTTTGAATATGTGGTAACCTTTAGGCATTAAAAACAAAGTTTTTCAAGTCATAACCCTTACACCTAAAGAATGTTTGTTAAACATGCATATATCCCGAAAATTGTACGTCGTTGCATGGGCATGTTTGCAAGCTTTATAGCTTCTCGTACACAAAATTGATCAAAAAGTCTAATAAAGGGTCTAAGTAAATTCAATGAATTGATACTTATACAAATGTTTCAAATGGAACTTTAAGAATGGAAACAATTTCATTGGGTCCATTTCATATCAAGTGAAACTTTACACACTCAACTGGTATATACTTTTCAGATACAATATTAAGCGTAAAACTTTTTATACCGCTTGGGAAACAAAAGTCCGAATGGGTCTTGAATCGCTTACCAAAAGCTCTAAAGTTCTGATTTATTTCCCCACACCACCACCAACCCCCTTTGTAACAAAGTAGTAAATTCGAAAAACCAAGACGATATTCTAAAGACGTAAGTCCATGGACAAAGGCAACAAAAGGAAAACATGGGACGCACATAGAAAAAATAACCAAATATACATTTATTAACTAAAAAAGGAAACATCACGAACTTTTATTAAAAAAAACTAGAAGCAAAATTAGGTGTTCGCGATATGGTAAGCATTTCCTGCTACACATGTGTCACCTACCGCGATGCCTCCGTGTCATTCAGGTGTATGGCAACCCTTTCCACTGTATGAAAAGAAGCATATGTCACTATAAAAATATGTCGCTGTAATGGTGACAAAAGAGCAAAGGAGAAAAAAAAACAAAAAACAGGAGGGTAATTTAAGTAGCAATATTATCATGAAAATAGAGCGGTAAAGATAGGGCGACGAGGACTAACCACCACCCCCCCCCCCCCCTTTTCACGATAAGTTAAATTCAGGTGGAACGATTCATACGTTTACCGAGTTACCATACTTGCGTAATATTTACGTTCACCCAAAAATGTATAACCATTTTTATTTCTCAGAGTCAAGTCTTGAACAAACATTGCTCGACATACCCTAAACTAACTACATAATGGTTCATTTAAGTAAAATTCTTGTGATTATTTAATTTCTTTAATGTCTTCAACATCTTAGACTCTCCATCCCCAAACGTTACAACAAGTACATTCATTAAACTTTAAACCTTCTAAACAAACTGTCAATTTATACCCTTTACGATCAAACTAGTTACGACAAAAATCCTAAATCCCGTTCCCTTTCCCCAATGATGCTTCCTATAAATTTGGGTACAATTGATCCAGTGGTTTTAAATATTGGAAATGTCAATCGTTTACAAATTGCCTGATGTTAAACATAAATCCTAACACGTATAATACAAATGTATATGTGTATGGCCCAGCTCTTAAGTAGTCAGGGCTTTAAGCGTTTGCCTTTTCCGTCCGTCCGTTTGCCCGTCTGTCCGTCAGTCACCCTTTGGTTAGGTTTTTTGATCGCCTCTGTTTACTAAGAAGTTTAAGTTAGACAGGCTTGAAACTTTTTATGTGTTTTAAACTTGAAGTGTTCTGTCCACAACATGAAATAAAGGTCTCTATGACATGTTGCGGCCTAGATTTTTCACTTCATTGATTTCAATTAGATTCTTGGTTACACTTTTTGATCGACTCCGTTTACCAAGAAGTTTAAATTCCAGAGACTTCATTTTTGGTTTGACCTTGAAGTGTTCTAACCAAAAATTCAAAAGAAGATTTTTTTTACCTTTCATGACCTACAATTAACGCGCAAAATTTATACGCATTTAAGAGGAATTTCACTGAGCTGTTTTATTTATACAGCTAAATGTATATATAATGTTTGTACCACTTTTAATCATTCATACTTGTATAATTGCAGGGTATTGATCATCCAAGAAAGTGGTCTCCTTCAGTTATGGAAGTTGAAACACTGGCCTAGGAAAGGTTTCTGTTCGGGATCATTGCTTAACGAAGCGACGGCAGTTGATGTTGGCGGTCTACAGAGCGCGTTTTACCTAATTGGGATCGGAGTTGTAGCTGCCGGTTTAGCATTAATTATTGAAATTATAGTGACTTGCAGAAAAAGACATAAATGGTGTCGTACTTAGTCTTAAGGATGTTTTAATGTTTTATGATATTGAAGGAGTAACTTCGTGTGTAATTCCCTGTGTTTGATACCTTGATATGGTAGGTGGTTTGAGCACCTCGCTGACCTTCAAAGCTTTGCTGGAAGCAACTTATGGTTCTGGTAGGGTCACTTAAAGCGGACAGGTTGAATAGTATAGGCCGGACTAAGATCTTCATGTCTTTCAGAGGGGACGCTAAGGGGGCACGATAAAGGTTTTGAAAACGGTAGACAGTAACACCGTTGCTTGGGCTATTCCTTCTTACCGTACTATCACTGCTACTTTACTTTCCCGTTCATGATTGTCTCACCACTAGGTTGGTTTTCGTTGTTCTCTCGTCGCGATATTTCACTGAAAGCTTGTGGATGTGTCCTTAAGACAAAAATCAGACTGTGCGGTTGTTACATATTTTATTAATAATCCGTCAATAAAACACAGAGAACAACATTTAAATGTCCGTATTTATGTTTCTTTCTTGTATTTCTGCACTTTTTATCTGTATATTGAATTTTTGTCGGTACAACAAAAATCAATTCAAAGTCAGCCCGTATTCATACAAATCCGGCTTGACCCGAAGAATGCGCAGGTCAATTGAAGACAAACATGTCGTCAGGTTAACATATTGTAATGGCTATTCTAGGCATGGTTTTACCCGTAATTGATACTCCACTTCTTCGTACAGAATTTCTATTAATAACTGTTGCTACAAATCACAAGATTCACCTGTAATT
Source organism: Pododesmus macrochisma (assembly GCA_032359645.1). Taxonomy (NCBI): domain Eukaryota; kingdom Metazoa; phylum Mollusca; class Bivalvia; order Pectinida; family Anomiidae; genus Pododesmus; species Pododesmus macrochisma. The sequence goes on along the minus strand of JAUMGZ010065574.1, from coordinate 4,221 downwards.
CGTGATTTAGATTGGCATTTATAGAATTGTTTAACATAATTATTATAAAACTAATACGTTATCCATAAGTAATTCACAACATAAATACCCTTTGGTGACCCAGTGCTGACCGTCAATATGTCTCAATGCTTTTGAAATTTCCATTTAAACTTTCTATTGAGGCCTAAAGTAAGGTATTTGACTACAAAATGTACACGTGAACGCGAAGAAAGGAGGTTATGTATATTGTTAGTTTATTCATGTGTCAAGGTTACTTTCGTCGGTTTAAGCAATACATAACGGTAATTGCGCGTGATTCTCAGGTAAAATTTACATATATAATTAATGAGCCCGATGTACACAGACAACCAAAAGTAATCGACTATATTTTATTAATTAAGATATTAAGAGAATCGGAAACGGCGCGGTAGTACATTTTAACATCATATCTAGTTAATCACAGCAAGTCTGCACTTTTTCAGATACCGAATTTTGACACGAAACTCTTACATCCTATGTGTTTAAAGCAAAATACGTCGTAGGTGAATTCTGAAACCTTTTGAGGAAATATTAATCTCTTATGTACAAGTTAAACATATCATGATGTCATTTTCGTTTAAATAGAAGTATTTCTAATGAGAAAAACCTAGAAATGACAATTGTATGATATATTAATAACTTAGCACTATAGAAGAGCATTAACCACATTTCTGTAAAGCATTAACTACATTTCTGTAAAACAAAAAAGTAAGTTTTGTTAAAACCTGTTAATCGAGTGACTTAATTATGCTGGTATTCTTCGATGGTATCTTAGGCTTACCGGTTTTTAAGCCGTGGCTTATTTATTGAATGATCGCGCGTACCAACAAAGCTTATTTTGAATTTGCTTACGGGTGCATTGGGCCTGAATAAAAATATATATTAAACATGACTTGCACATGCTACAAATATGCTGTGCAACAATCTAAATCTTTAGAAAAGATCTCGGAACAATTTTCAGGGAATTTCTTTTATAACTGTATTAAAATTCATGTGTTATAAATAGAAGTATATTGATAATAAAATATTAGGTCAGTTAGTCTGCCTGTTTTTTGGTTATTTAAGATTATATATTATGACGTCGTATTTGCTGCTGAGGACTGGGTTATCTAAAAAAGCAGTCTAAAGGAATACGTTTTAAATTCCTGTTTTGATATCATGTACACCAAAATTGTGGACAAGACCATTTTCATAGCATGGTTTTTGACTCCCCGTCTTTGTTGATTCAGGTTTTGTATACTCTGATGCATTACCACTTGAAAGTCCGCTGATGGCGATTAATTCGAAGCTATGCCTTGAATCGTGGATGAGGTTCTCTCACACATTTTGCTTTTGATAACTTATATTTATTGATGATCCTTTTCTGTTTGCAATTTTTGATTTTTGTACAAGTATGCATAAAGTATGACTAAACAGACGCTAACCTTTTTACTTTTCCGTTGTTTTTTGTAACTGCTTTTAAGTTAGACGTCAAATAAAACTAGTAAAACGTGACTTAGGATGAACCTATCAAAAAACGTTATGTGCTTTTACGTAGTAAAGATAGGTTTTAAGCCTACGAGATTGTGCAAAGGACAACATCGGTATTTTTAAATCGCTTTAATTAGAATTATTTGCTTTCAATTTAAAAACAACAACATTTAGGTAATAATGAAACAAAAAAAATCCACATACACTGTTGTAAGGATAATGTTGTGTTGATTTACATTACCCAAAACTTAAATGAATGTACCTTATCTATTTTAAGATCAATTCAAGTTCAAACGCAAATTAATGTGATACCTACTATTTATGATTCTGCAGATCGAACAAAACAGTATGAATAGGATCAACAGAAAAAGATACATTGACAAACAAACAATAACTGCGTCAAACAATGAAGCACCGGAACGTAATTAATTAAATCGACATCACAACAATCACCAAGACTAGGAACTAATGCGGATCGACATAGGACGGTCACCCAAAACGAAACCAGGCGGTGTGGTTAACCGGTTAATGAGGTCTCAAACTTCCCACATACCATTCCAATTCAAACAACATCTGCTAATCCAGGTATTGCATGAATAAAGAAAATATGTCCAGAATATATTCCAATCCAATGTTGGAAATACAATATAAGCATATGCAAATAGAAAGCTTATTCAACCCCATCAAGATAAGGTGATAGTTATGAAAAAAGAAAAAAGATCAACAGAACAAAAGATTGCTCTATGAGATTTTTCCTAATTCACCAATAACTTGCATAAATATTTTCAATAACTATTTACCCTCATGTGAAATTAAATCTTTTTTACAATACACTTACTGGTATCCTGTCTAGGTGATCATTCTAAACAAAGGTCGTGCACAGATGATAGGTGATTCAGAAAACTGGTTTAACCACGCTTTGTTAAGCTAACTGTAATTCTTGTATTTTATAAACGGTTGGTAAATAAATGCAATTCAATGTTCTACTCTCTGTCTGTGCTTGAATATTGATAAAAGTATAAAACCGTGTACAGAATGTACACATTTGGCTCTGTAGCATCTTTATAACAAAATACAAATAATCGATAGGTCGTAATATGAACATATACCAAGATGTATTTGCTCTATCCGTAGTTAGTAGTAAGGGTTGTGTGATATCTATTCTAAACATTTCCCTTGCAATGTTTGACAGTCCAAAAGCGCCTGTTGTAGATATCATATTAATTGGTGGCCCTTTTCAGTTTGCAAGATTGTATTACATTTTGTATTAGAATGACTAACCATTCTGCATATACTGGGCCAATCAATTTCTTTTGGAAAAGAGGTATCAAATTTGAATAGGAACAATAAACAAATGTAAGCTAGGGATATGTAAAGCACAATTTCTAGTCATTTCAACAACTCCATTCTGGTCTGTCCCTTTAATTCATGATCTGTTTACAAGGCCTTCAAGCCAAATCGTGCAACTTTTGGGATGATTGTACCGTTGTATAGAGAAGGGTGTTTTTTGGTCAATCATGTTACCAACACCTTTGCTAGATATTTCATTGTGATAAAATTCTATAGGACACGCTTTCGCACCAGAGCTGATCGTGGGCACGCTAGGGTTCCAGATCTGATCAACGTATCTTTACCACTTCTTAAAAGCTTCCTTGCTACTCAAATTTAAATGAAATTTTACAGACTTCCGTCAAAGAAAGTATAGAGGGTCAACAATAAATTCCGAGTTTTTAAGATTTCCCTAAACTAACGTAATATTGTACTTAGTAAATGTGTCGTCTTGTGTTGGGCATATTCTTGTATAGCTTTAACCCTGTTCTTTGGTGTTTGAAATCCGCACTTAGAAACAAACAAATCGTTTCTGTCCAATTAAGATTTTAAATTTACATTCCTGTTTGTGCAAGACGTAAAAAATATTTCCTTTAAGTTTAAGTTTAAGTTTGAACAAATGATCACATCGATTATGCACAACAGTGCCGATTGGAAGTTAGACAATGTATTACCTTGTTTATAAGCAATGAATATCTGTGTCCATATGTAATTTAAAGAAATGCGGATTGGATGATAGGTCCTTAAGGTAGATAGTAAATATAGAATACAAAAAGTGAAAGATTCAGCAAGCTCTTGTAGATTAGGAATGCTATATTTGAAATGCTGACTCTGGTAGATCACATAACTGAAGTTAATCCAAAATTTGCATGAAGATAAACTATACTTTTTAGAACCGGGTTTAAATCTTTTTAGAATATGTGTCCTCTTTCGACACTCTGTCGCGGGAAACACTTACAATATCCCGAGCAACTGGTTTCGCTTCTAGTTTTATTTAATAGAAGTTTGTGATGTTTCCATTTCAAGTTAATAAATGTATGTTTAGTTCACTTTTCTGTGTGCGTCCAACGTTTTCTTATTGTTTGCCAATCTCTTTGGACTTACTGTAATGTTAAGTGATTTTACTTATCTTTAGTTATGTATGTTTTCAAGTGTGTGCATCTCTAGCTATGTTATGGAAATGGGGTATCTTTCCACCTGTTTAGTATGGCGATTTTCGTTGGATACAAACACTTTAGTGAATATGTTGTCATGGTAGAAAACAAGCTTGTGTTTCTAGATCACCACAGAAAAGGTATAAAAGCGGGCAAGTTTCAGTTGTAAAAGAAGAGAGTTAGTTTGTACGTCGACCTGTGAAGACCTCTTAGAAGAACGCCAAGGTATATTAATTGTGGAGTTATATTT
>JAUMGZ010065463.1:0-18530 GCA_032359645.1 Pododesmus macrochisma | reverse complement strand
TGTCGTTGACGTCCATGGGAATATAAAAATGCAATCTGAAACATGCCTCCGAAATATATGATATTTATAAGAGGAAAGAGCCAATACTCCGTGCGAGACACCGCTGTCGCGAACCCCAGATCTTGCTACGAACCAGCCATCATGATTTTGACTATGACCCAAATAGTTTTCTAGTACTAAGCACTAAACGGATAATTCTGAGAATAACTGATGTGATTCGAGATAGTGCAAACTAATCTAGAAAAGGCGTTTAAAGACCTGATTTACCCCGTAGTCGAGACAAGCGATGGGCTTACAGTGTTCAAATTGAGTTATTTACCTCGTAGTCGAGCCAAGCGATAAGTCTACAGTGTTCAAAGTGAGTTATTAACCTCGTAGTCGAGACAAGCGATGGGCTTACAGTGTTCAAATTGAGTTATTTACCTCGTAGTCGAGACAAGCGATGGAATAGCAGTGTTCAAAGTGATTTATTTACCTCGTAGTCGAGACAAGCGATTAGTTAACAGTGTTCAATGTGAGTTATTTACCTCGTAGTCGAGACAAGCGATGGGCTTACAATGATCAAAGTGAGTTATTTACCTCGTAGTCGAGTTAAGCGATGGATTTACAATGTTCAAAATGAGTTATTTATCTCGTAGTCGTGACAAGCGATGGATTAACAGTGTTCAAAGTGAGTTATTTACCTCGTAGTCGAGACAAGCGATGGATTTACAGTGTTCAAAGTGAGTTGCATCCAGACAAAAAAGACATTCTAGACAGTAACCTGCAAAGGAAAGGTCATGTAATGAGATCTAATAGGAAAGGTCATGTAATGAGATCTACTAGGAAAAGTCATGTAATGAGATCTACTAGGAAACGTCATGTAATGAGATCTACTAGGAAAGGTCATGTAATGAGATCTACTAGGAAAGGTCATGTAATGAGATCTACTAGGAAAGGTCATGTAATGAGATCTACTATAGGAAAGGTCATGTAATGAGATCTACTAGGAAAGGTCATGTAATGAGATATACTAGGAAAGATCATGTAATGAGATATACTAAAAGAACTTATTTAATTCCTACAAATCCTATTAATATTATACATCTGTATGTTTATGAAGTGCCGAACATTTGTGTTAATATTACATTGTTATACTAGTATTCTCTAACTCTCAGAAGCTCATTTCACTCAATGATTGGCGTAAGTCGATGTGTTTGGATTGTAAGCGTTACTTGTTTTGTCAATCCTTTTTCAAGGACTATATATTTTCGCTTAGGTGGATATTGAACGTCTTAAGCATTCGAATGCCTTCATTTTCAACGATTATCAAATAATAATAATTAATGGCGGGTTTCAGTTTGAAATAAGTGCTCTTTATACACGATTTTCGAATGTCTTTACATACATGCAGTTGTATGACTTCTTATTTTACCCTATTTTCTAATTAACTTTTCTATTTGTTTTGCCCCATTCCTGACCCCATGGTGTGCAAATTTCGGCCGGGTTATGCCTTATGCCACACTCTAGCCTCGCTGTCCCACGTTATAGCCACGTTCTGAGAACGTTTCCAAACGTATCTAAACGTAGCGGCTAAAACGTGACACTATGACTGGGGCATAACAGGAAAGGAACGAAGGCATAAAGGAAATCATTCCGAAGGAACGTTTTATAAACGAATAAAAAACATATCACACCCAATTCATATAGAGGCAGCTGCCTTGCATTGCGTCAGAGTGACCACGCTCCTCACATAGCGCAACATAAGGTGTGGTAACATGGGTCGATGGGGCTTCAACCTCCAACTTCCCGAATGCAATGATAAGTCAAGAATTAACCATCCTATGTATTTCCTTGTTGTAGCAGACCTCAACTGCTTTATGATTTATGCTAATGTGTGGATTTTATTAGAATGTGATGTTTGTAGGCGTTTTCCGTGATAGTCAGTCCCTCTGATTTAGATATTATCATCCCATCTTTTAAATAAGCGTTTACATATATTTAAAAGTTAATAAATACACTTGATGGCGTTATCCAGCATTGCAACAATTAAATGGTTTTAAAATAATAATAATAATAAAAACATAAACAAGGAAGCGCATTTACAAATGAGGATGCGACACTATGTAAGAGTGATATTGGACAACATCATTCCACAAATATTAACTTACTTATATTAAGTAGACAGAGTACAAAAACACCTGAAAAAAGAAAAATGAAAATGTCATTTGTATAAGGTTACACATAAGTCACATTAGATACAACACCCATAACTTTCTATATATGAAATAAAGTTTGTTTAAGTATGGTTTAACGTCCCTTTCAACATACGTTTAGGTCATATGGGACGATGTCAACTTGCGGTAGTGCACACTGATGGCGACTTCATAGTCACGCCGTACACACATTGACCTGATACTTCAATCGGTCACCATTATTCTGACACCGAGCCAACCAGTCCTTCTCTACCCTGAATGATTATTGATTAGCAATGAGCGAGAGAATCACCTGATCTACGTTTTAGGTACGTCGCGGCGGGGGATCGAACCCCGCAACCTTTCACACACGAAGCGACACTCTACAACCTGAGTTTCCGAAGTTATAGATGCAGCTATAAAATTAGTATATTTTATGTGGTGCAAATTTAGCCTTGCAATTGATTTGATTATCAACACACTGGTTACAAGTCACAGTCGTATACCGCTTGGCCTTTTATCAGAATATGTAGTGGGAAGGTTTGTGCAACATGAAACAGTTTAACTATACATGTCATCATTATCCTTGGTTGGTATTTTGGGATATATATATATATATATATATCTATAGACTTGACAAGTTTATTACATTAGCTTTTCTCTATTGCATTACTAGTGAGTTTTGTTCACTGTCAATTCTTCCTTGTCGATGATTTCTTTCATACTTAAAGCGGTCATTGACAATGGTATTGGACACAAAAACTCAGACATCCACAAACACACTATTTTCATTCAAAAGAGTTTGATTTTGCTAATGCCGTTTTTTACTTTCACAAATATAACGGTGACTTAGAGGCCATCCATAATTATCATCCTTTTTCCAAAGTCTGCATACATCACCCTTTTCTCAAACCCCTGTCCACCTGTAAAAGTGTACATCATCCTTTACCATACCGCGGTTTGTTGTATTAAACACATTTATTTAATTGTCAAACAACGTTAGCTGTTTCGCCATTTCTCAAATAATGTAAACAAGGTCATCATCAACGCTCTCGCGAACGAGATTTAGACCACTATAGGAAATAAAAAAAGGAGCCAGATTTCAGATTTTGAAATGTTGCGATATCCGGAATTTTAAGCGTGCACAAAAATGATGACAAACAAATCCCCTCCCTCTAGCGTGTGGTTTGCAGACTTTTGAAGAAGGATGATAATTATGGATAGCCCCTTAAGAGATTGATATATCAATATTTTAGGTCTTGTTGATACGTCGTCCGCTTCCCAGCCAGAGCGTACAAGTATGCGATATCTGCTGTAGTAGCGGTAACTCTGTTTCATGGGCTCATACTACTTTTCTATCTATCCCTACTGCTTCCCCATTTCTTTATTTGCCCAAAACTATGGAATCGCCTCTTTTGCATATCGTCTTGGTGTTTCGTATTTACTTTATGGAATATCACGCCGAAAAGGCGTTGACATAAACTGTCAATCGGTCACAATCTTTTGATACTGAATCAACCAGTTCTTATGCTACCATTTAAAATGGGACCGTGAGTCAAGAACGTCACATGAACGATTGGCTTGTACTCAAAATGGTGATTAAGTCTACCCATTGTTTGGTTTGTTTGGTTACCATAAATGTAATGATTATATTATATAGACGCTTAATGCGATTGTTTGTTTGTTTTGCTTTAGCGCCCTTTTATCTCATGCATAGGTCATATCGAGACAGTAACTGCTTCTGACAGTGTGCACTTATGGTGACTTTATAGTGCTGTCTTACTGAAATATCAAGCTGCAGACTCATTGACATGATACTTCACTTGGTCACATTATCCTGACACCAAACCAACCAGTCCTCCTCCTACCCAGTAATGTTGAGCGCTTAGCAGGGAGCGAGCTAATTGGCTTATTTTAACGTCTCAGGTTTTGACGCGACCGGGACTAAAACCCGAGACCTGGGATTCTAGCACCAGAACAAAAGCACGAGACAAACGCCCTACCATTGGGCCACCGCGCTGGTAAATAATATGCTTGTAACTACTTCATACTATCAAATACAAATGCATAATTATGGCAGAGCTTGTCTTCATGTAAAATGTGGAAAACTTAAAAACTATCATCAAGTTGTATTATATCAAATAAAATAAGAATTGCCAAAAGTGAACAAATGTATTTAAACATTTCCAACTTACCCGTTGTAAGAAAAGCTGCATTCATATTTGATCTTTAATCTCGAAGTAAAACTTGGTTAGTTCAGAATTCTACGATAAGATCTGTGCATGTTTATCAATAGTAAAATTAACTAAAAATAGAATCTAAAAATAGTATCTGAGGACAAAATTGCGACAAGAGGTTTATTTCAAGGTTAATGCAATTTTCATTGAATTCAAACATAACGTAAGGCCATTCCAAGTTTTTTCTATGTTTAGCGTCCAAACACAAAATATTGACAGGAAATTGCATTTTATGAACATTTAAAGAACAAATTAGAACAAAAACACTATGCATAGATAATGGCACGTCTAAAACACTAACTGAAATTTTCTACGAAAAATTGAAAAAATGGAGAAAAAAATGAGTTGGAATATTTGTGTTTGTTTTTCATAAACAACACGTTAACCTATCCTCCCGCGGACGCTAAACATAAAAAAAAATCTTGGAATAGCAAAATACAGAACATTCTGAACAAAGCTCTTTTAACCAAGCCGTAATGTATGCATGGCATTCGACAGACGGTTGGCAATGACATACATGGTAATGCAATATGTTGTCTTATCAATTTCAAGTTGGACGATATTTAGAAATGACCTGTTGACAGTACGGTCGCTTGTCACTTTCCTGTTAACACAATTCAATGTTCTCTCTTACAAGAGACACAGAAGGCAAAAGTCATTGACGCTCACCTTCATAAAAATACCTTTTCAAAATGTGTGCCGTTCTTGTCAAGAACTGTTTGCATTTGCTGATGTTTTTACAGAAAATCATTGATCATACTTCAAAGCTCTTTATAAACGTTTTATTTAGTGTACTACGACTCCTTTCTAATTTTTAGACCTTCTAGGTGTTGGGACAATTTTTCCATTTTCCAAGCCACGTCAACCATAATATGAAATTGGCAAAGCCAAGGGGACGAACGTAGGATAATCAATTTTGAAAATAAGAAATAAAATATGTTATGTCTGAAGGTTTCACTGACACATTGTCGCTAAATTAATGAAATATTCAAATCTTATATTGCATTTCCTTTGATATTGTTAGATTCTATACCTTGATTTTCGAACATGCTTGTGTGCTAATTTCCCTATTTGCTTTTTGTTTGTTTGTTTGTTGTTGTTTATGACGCCTTTCTAATTCTTAAACCTTATAGATTTTTGACAGACGGACGGACGGACGGACGGACGGACGGACGGACGGACGGACAGACAGACAGACAGACAGACAGACAGACAGACAGACAGACAGACAGACAGACAGACAGACAGACAGACAGACAGAAAGACAGACAGACAGACAGACAGACAGACAGACAGACAGACAGACCGACCGACCGACCGACCGACCGAGGCAACAGAGGCAGGCAGGCAGGCAGACAGTCGCAAGAAATAATGGGATCTCTTATGTGAAAAAATAGTTCAAATAACCAAATAATTTAATAAATAGGATGTCATTGGTGTGTGTGTGTGTGTGTGTGTGTGTGTGTGTGTGCGTGCGTTCGAGGAAACAATTATGTTTTTAAAGTACTTGTTTCTGTTTTTGGAATGTAGGTGGGGATAAAACAGAACGAGTGGATCGGTGTATTGTTGTCAACTTGAGTCGACATTGTCAATCTTAGGTACTTTTAATGCAAGTAGAATGTGGGCCTACATCCACTTTTCTACATATAATTCTATGTACACTCAACTATATATCGTCTCAAATTATATTTGAAACTCTTCAACTACAAACTTTTATGATACTGCAGGTTATCCTTCGTATCTGGGGTAAGAATGTATTTGACACTTTTATCAACCGACAATAAACAAAATTTAATAATGCAACCAAATTATAAAATTGACTGATAACGAACTCCAGGTTTTTAGTATAGTTTGTTTTCTGTCTTGGTTGAAACTGAGATTAAGAGCAGTTTTTTGGGGCCTGGAAATTACATGACTTCATACACGTCATAAAATAGGTCGAGTTCTCCCCTCCCCCTGGAACATATGCCTTTTCTGTCATTGTACGTTCGAGGGGCAGAGGAAACTTGGCCTAATCAAAAACTGGCGATATTACGCATGTGTTGTCCTTAGCATGTTCCGTCTGTAAGGCATATAGGCAAAGTTGGCACCGTCAAAGTCAGTGCAATGTATTGGTTTAAAAAATATTTATTTGGTGAAAATTCATCAGAGTATTACATAGTGCATTATATACAATTGTGAAATAGAAACCCATTAACGATTGTTCTAATTACAATATCCCCTTACGTATATAAACAATGTCTAACATGTTAGGTTTAAATATACACAATGTTCTCCTTCCGTAGGTTTTCGATTATATATCATACAAATATTTGATGGCCTACTGTGCTCTAGTCTAGAATTTTCGTTGAATTAATGTCCCAATTATTAACGCATCTCGAATGTTTTTGTGATTTGAGTTTACAAATGTATTTATCGTCGGTTGATGTCTGTTGCCTTTATTCTGTGTCGTCTGTTTCCTTTGATTCAGGTGTCATTTTTTCTAATTTCGTTACGATTTCTGATAGTGATATTCATTTTGAATAATCAGCATAATATCAAATTAACAAGGAAACATCATGGCGGGTGACACATATGAACAACCAATGCTCATTCTTTCGCGGACATTTTTTTTCGGGTTTGGTTGAAATAAAATTCGTAATGTTTTGTTAATTTTGTTCTTTTTAAGTTTAATAATTGTTTTTTGATTTTTTTCTCTCCCCGTTTTCCTTTTATTTTCCAATGTCCAAGGGCCTATGTCTTTTGCATATCGTCTTGGTTTTTCGTATGTACTACATTGGTTTTACCTAATATAAGGACCAGTAGCGTACACGCACTGATGCGCACTGCTTCACTGTAATGTTGCACTTTGATCTTAGCCACGATTCGACCTAAAGTTTTATATGTAGCTAGGAAAAAAAACCATGCTCTTTTAAAGCGTGTATTCATTTTATTTAAACATTTAATATAAACATTTGTTTGTATTTTGTTTATTTGTGACGAGACACCATAGAACTAAACATATATAAGAAGTCAAATATCAATTTCGGGTAAAAATGCTCCATTAACTTGCGCTTTCTTAGCACTGTTCGTTTGATTAAATGTGAAAGTCCCAGGAATAGACGCAGTTGACCACGCGACATGCTTGTTAGGAATGTAATTCATAGTTTTGTTACAGAAAATGGCCATTGAAATCGTTGTGAATCCAGTGTAGATCGGTAGTATAAACAACGTACCTAACATGATCAGGAACAGAATGGCACTGTTCATGAAAACAACTATCAAAGCACCTAAAGCAAAGGCAAATGCGGAATATCCCCATAAATGTTTTATGCTGTTCCAAAATGGGTTAGTGCTTCGGAACTCCTCTTCCACAGCCCTTTGTGGAATCCATGTAACGTTCGTTGACAGGTTAGCCTGCAGTGCCTTTAGTATGCGTACGCATCCAATAATAGCTTCCGGTGTGAATTGGATGATTGAAGCACAAGTCTCTAATAACACGTATTTGTAATTTCGCCTGGTTATAGTTGCAAATTTTGGGAAAATCACAACTAAAAATAGCACTATTGTGATAGAAGCGTATTCATTTTTTAAATGTACACCCATGTGTATTAGAATGAATAGAAGTAGTATTGGTTTCATCAGCATTTGTCTCAGTGCAGAGTGCGCAATATATGAACTAACAAAGCTCAACCTTGACTTAGTTCGTAGCTTTGTCGCATTGAACTTTTCCCCTCGTATTTGTTTTTGAAGCCATCGCATTGGTTTTCCAAAAGCATTTTCCCAGAAATATATTGCGAGGAGGATTTCCCCTCTGTTCCATCGCCTTTCACGTATGTTCCAAGTTATATAGTTATATGACGGCGCCTCCAGGAGATAAACGGATCCGGCATAGAGAGGTTTTAAAACGGCTGCCTCAAAAGTATCGTGACTCAGCACATCGATAGGAACTCTCTCGATCAAGTTTGATCTTGAACCGATAACACTGTCTATGTAAATTTTGTTATTTATCAAAGCCTTTCCAAAATAACCCGATTGACCTAAGATCGCCATTATTGCGTTAGTCATCGGTGCAAAGATATCCTGCCTTATACATTCCAAGTGCATATAGACAGTGTCGTTATATTTGCAATGGAGTTTTATGGAGGGTTGAATTATGCCGCGTTCTGGATTTGCTGCAGCTATATCCAATAGATCAAACACGCTGCCTTTTGAGACGCCAGTATCACCATCAAGAACTAAAGTATAATCAAACTTTCTACCAAAAACATTGGCCACATCTTCCGACTCGTAGAAAAGCGGTTCACCTGGGCGTCTGGCACTGCGGCCGTAATATTCAACGTCACAATACGTGAATGCCTCGTCCTCGCCCTGCGAGAGGAGCATTAGATCCTGATACTGTCCGCATTTACGTAGAACTCGACTAACGCGATGCAGTACCATGAACTCTTTGGCGAATCTATCACAGATATCGTGCAAATAATACTGAACGAATTTAGATTTATCAAGTAATGAGTACCTCTTCCAAACATGGTTAAGGTGCAGCTGATCAATCCTACCAAGATCATCGTTGGCAAAAGACAATCCCTCGTAATATAATATATCATAAATCATACCTCTGTATTTCTTCGTTACCTCTATCTCATACTCTTTAAGACAGTTGTCCTCAGTTGCACTAACGAGAACGGCCGACACGTTAGGACTTAAATTCCCAATATAGGCCTCGTACATAGTTTCAATACATTCGTCAATGTCCTCTTTTCCTAGCGCCATAAGGTTGTAATTCAAAATGATCGTTAGTTGATCGCCATTAGCCCTCTCGTTCTGTCGGACTAGACCCCCCATAAGTAAAGTAGACAATGTTTGTACGGGGAATTCACAGACGCTACCCTGCAGTATACCGAGTATGATGACAATAAATACGCCGCTTGCGTAATGCGTCTTACTCCAATCCAGATTTAGAATGTTTAAGATAACTCCAAGTATCGCTAGTAGCATCCACATACTAAAGTAGATATACCTACGTATGGTTTGGTTCATTTTGAAATATAATTAAAAATGTCCTTATAAAGAATTATCAGAGATTTATGTAAAATCCATCTCGTATCCATGTGAAATATTCATCAACCAATCATTCTCTAGCTTCTTCTTTTATGTATAACAAGATCCATCTCGAACCCATGTATAATATTCTTCGACCAATTATGTTCTAGTTTCTTCTGTTACGTATATCAGGATATGCTCTGTGGTTTTGGGTGCAACCTGCATTGTGTCATATTGAATTCTGATATAAAACAATAGCTTTATTACCCGTCCACTAACCTATTGGTCGAATTACATATTAACTGCCAAGAATACCTTATATCCGCATATATCTGAAAATAGACAAATAGTTTTATTTAAACAATGATGTATCTCGTGTTGCTTTTGAACTATGATAACATATTTTATTTGGACGATGTAATGCGAGGGTAGTGGAGAGTCAACACAAGTTTGTGATGTGTTCTTCATTGTTTTATGTGGCTTTTGTTTATTTGTCGATCCTATTTCTTCTTATTATATGTTCTACTCACTTCCTGGAATACATAAATGCAATCTGAAACATGCCTCCGGTAAATATGATATTTATAACAGGAAAGAGCCAATACTTTGTTTGAGACACCCCGTCCCGAACCTCAGATCTTGCCCGAAGCTGCCGTCATTAATGGACACTATAGAGAAAATTAATTTAGAATATAATTCGGTAAATCAAAGCTACAGAGCCAAAGGGGAAAAATCACGGTGGTGATGATGTACAAAAACTTACCACAACAATAACACAAAAGTTGTCTTGCCAAAATAAATAGAAGTAATAGGTTCGAAAACTAAGACGACATTCATTAGACGTAAGTCCAAGGATATATATGAACAAATAAGAGGAAAACGTGGGACGCACTCAGAAAAATGATCAAAGAACAATTTTTAACTAAAAAAGAAAACATCAAGAACTTCTATTAAGGTAAAGTTAAAAATCACAGACACTATTAAAACATGTGAACATAGAACAAACAGGAACAAAGGAAGACAAAGTTATTGGACATAAAAAATTGCAGATTAAAATTGGTAACTAATTAGTGTAACATCTTTGTATTAGAGACATGAAAATAGTAATTACAAAAAAATTCAAGACAATATTCTAAAGCGGGAAGTCCATGGACGTTTGCAAACAAAAGGAAAACGTTGGACGCACACAGAAAAAATAACCAAATACATAGTTATTAACTAAAAATTGAAACATCACGAACTTCTATTAAAAGAACTAGAAGTGAAATCAGGTGCTCGCGATATGGTAAGCTACACATGTGTCTCCCGCCGCGATGCTTCCGTGTCATTCCGGTGTATGACAACCTGTTCCACCGGAGGCATGTTTCAGAGTGCATTTTTGTATTCGAAAGGGAATGTAGAGATATTGTTTGGGAGGTAGTTACCCCAACAGCACTATAAGCATGGACTTGTCCACACTTTAGCTGTACGCGCAGTCAAAATGGAAATATTAAACGTATTCCTGTGAATAATTGTTTCGAGCAACCAGTCCAAGTCAGCAGATATGAAGTGGTGGTATAAGGATATGTAATGGGATGGTTGGTATTGAACGATATTTTACTTTCCAAAAAGGTATGCTCGTGTTCGAGGCTATTAACTTTTTCAGTCGTCTTTATTATTCAGAAGTTTGTGATGTTTCCTTTTAGTTAATAATTTTTGTTCTACTTTTATGTGCGTCCCTAGTATCTCTTTTACGTGTCCATGTCCTTATATACTTTGACTATCGTCTTAATTTGTATGTATTTACATCTTGCAAATATTGGTTCAATGAGATGACAAATCTGATTAAAATAGTAAATCGAAAATAGTCCGTAAGTCCATGGACATTGGCAAACAATAAGAAAATATTTGACGCATACAGAAAAATAAACCAAATATACATTTATTAACTAAAAATGGAAACATCATGAACTTCTATTAAAAAAACTAGAAGCGAAATCAGGTGCTCGCGATATGGTAAGCGTATCCTGCTACACATATGTCACCCGCCGCGATGCATCCGTGGCATTCCGGTGTATGGTAACCTTTTCCAGGTGAAGAGTTTGCTTGTTTATTTCACTGTGACATTAATTACTTTACCAACCTATAAACGTAACGACTTTTGATTTTATTTCATCTTCAATAATAGATTTTGTTACTCGTTAACGTTATTTGCTTTTTCTATAAACAAGAATTTTTTCTTATCATAAATCGATAATATATATAGAAATAATCAATACAGAGTAGTAACTTCGAAAAACCAAGACGATTTTCTAAAGCCGTAAGTCCATGGACATTGGCAAACAAAGGGAAACGTTGGCAATCAACGGTTTGCTCATTAAATATTGTGATGTATTTGTGTGTTTCTGAATTATATTTTGACTTTAAAGATACATACATACCCACGAATACTAATTATTGCTTTTTTGTGTTTTTAAATTTATTTTTCAAAATGGGTATTTTTCGGGGCGAATTATAACAGGCGTTGATTTTGGATAACACCCCAAATCTTCTTTTAGTCAGTGTTGTTGTTGTGTGTTTATATTATCGGGCTGACATAGGTGTATCAGAATTCGATGTTACATGTGCACGAGAAACACGAATTTCGACATGGCTCATATGCGTGTGCATGAACATAACGGGATGTGTCAATTAACGGGTATCGGTGGTATTTTAAACCATACCACTGTCCACCCTAACTACGTCTGCATACCATTGAGATATACTGGTCGATCTGGAGGCGGGTCTTCGTGAATTCTTCAATATTTCGCTGGCTTGAACCCTGGTATTCAACTCTTCAAAAGTATTCATTTTATGACACATCAACTTATTATAGTGCTATTATAAATAATTCGTTTTTTTGAAGTAATATCTTTCATAGTACCGGAGTGTGTATGTCACTTTAATTTGTCTCGTCCTTCTTAATTTCCTTGTTCATCAGTTCCTTTGATGCTTTTTGTGTGTTACATGTCGGTGTAAGTCGCTGTTTTGATAAGTAATATAGACTTAATATCTAAACAGCGGCTTTAACTTATATCTTATATAATCAATGGACGAGTACAGAAAAGCTGGAATGCCAGTGACGCGTGTTAGTCGGCCAGTAGTGTGTAATATATCACCTAAGTCATGTAAACTTATATTGTTTATTTCTAGGTGAGTGACTCCCACCTTACTCATTTTACTCTTTATTTCAAATATATCTCATTACGAAGAAAAGACAGAGCTGTAAATATACTTATAGATTAATCACATGACAGCAGAATTAAAGGTTGAGGTTTTTTTCCCGCTCGTACATCTTCCTCGCCGTGTGGCAATACAACAATAAAGGTCGACAGGCCGGTAATTTATAGAATGGACGGCGACACGTGTATCATATAAATACTTTTGACAGGGTATTAAGAACAATGTAATGAATTTTAATGAAATTTTATTTATATTATATTTATCCACATTTAGAACACAAATTTGATATGCCGTCAAACTTTGTTAAGCATGAATTTTATATACGATAATATATTTGTAGTTTAAGTTACATAATTAATATATGTTTAACATGTACCCTCTGATATTCGCTGTGTAAACTGGATACATCAAGCGGAGCGAGCTGACACACTTTTTTCCTCTATGTATATTTTGATTTAATTAGATGGATTAGTTGTTCAAAACCATAGATTTCTGTTAAACAAAAACAATCTTAAAAACGTGCTTTTTTAGAAATAAAGTTTCTATAGGGATGACAGTAGCAAATCAATCGCTATATAATTCATTGTAACGTTTCACTCTGTAGAGGATCTTTCCGCTGTTCGTTTGATATCAACCAATACCTTCAAATAAAGAATGTTCTTAGGCCATCAGTTTTACCACCTCAGATGTAGGGGCAGTGTGTATGAACAAAATATACGGTCATTCAATCACCAATACCCCTGCAAAACGAGTACAAAACCAGCCGGTCTCAACCAAAAATAATAAAATTGGGAAAAATACTGTCAAACCTAAGGAGGGGATAGCTAGTATTGATTGTTTGGGTCAAGATCCAAGGTCAAGGTCACACGTGAATTCTTAATTCAACAATTAATTTTCCCTTAAGTGTCTATTTGGTGACCGTTACTTCGGGACTAGACCTGGAATGTGGGACGAGGCTATCTCACCCAGAGTATCGATTCTTTCCTCTTATAAGTATACTATCTATTGGTGGCATGTTTCGGCCTGCAGTTTTGCATTCTTATTAACTATTCAACTTAGGAATTTAAAATTTAGACACATACATGTATTAGCTCTCAAAAAGATCAAAAATAGGAACATTTTCCATTTATAATTATAGGTCAAAAGTTTAAAGGTCAAAGTCAAGACCAGAATTTGCATACAATGAGTGTTTTGAAGTGACTTCTTAGCACGTTACTACACGAAACCAATTACCAATATAGAGTGAAGATAGAGAAATATTTGCTTCAAATTTTATAAAGATCGGAGACAACAGTTGACGTCTGTGTGTCTGTTAAAACTTAGTGCTGATTTACGATGGACGTCTGCGTGAATTGTTTTTACTTAGTCCTTAATTACATTGTCACTTATAGCTAAAATCAGATCAAATATCAGTGTTAAAATTGCTACAAATGTATATTCATGTCAATCAGTTGATCATCCGTACCCTGGAAAATTTAAACACTCTACGTGACTCGATAATATATCAATCACGAAGACACATTTTGAAACGATTTATCACCGACAATTCACTGAAGACTTCTGTATTTAATCGATCAACCGTTTTTTAAAAACAATTTTAACCGGTCCTCCATTTTGGAACATAACGAGTTCACTATTCCCGGATAACCTTTCCCATAACTCACTGGCAATGTAATTTTATCAGTTTAAACCCGTTCACAATAACGCTGTTTACAGAGTAATAGTTATGCGTTTGAGATGGGGATCTTTTTGTAGATGTTGCCTGGTTATGAAGTCATATCGATTTATTAAAAATTGCTAAGGTCACCTTATATGTAATTTGTTCTAAAGAAGAGCTATTACGCATATGATCAAATAATGAAAGTAGATTTTATGACGACAACACGAACATGTAGATAAAGTAACGTTGTCTTTTCTTCTACAAAGAAAATGAACCCTAAGCTCATATAAATAAACTTAGTGATCTCTAGTACAATAACAGAAACCCTTTCTCCTTTGAAGTTACAGCCGTCTGATAGCTGGCAAATCATAAATTAAAGTGTGTTTTTTCCGGTTACAAACGGAAAAATCATATTTAAAAAAGAGCACCCGATTTTTGTGTATATTATCATCGATGATGTGTTAAAATGGGTATTCATTAAAAATGTGCTTAATTTATTCAATTCTTTTGTAAATTGTCATTATTTTGTTATTTCATTTTTTCAAATCTAGTTGAATAAAATAAATGCAGTTGCGTATCAAGTTGCAGTACGGAAATTAGCCACGCGCTCGAAAAATTTCAAAGATACATGTATAATAATGTTTTAACCAATGAAAGTGTCGCTTTCAAAAAAATGAATTATGAATATCTCAACTTCATTCATTATTGTTTAACCAGCAACCAATTAGTAAAAGTCAAATATTCTAAACGTAAATTTAACCACCTTCCCAATGATCTCCACCTAATGACTAACTCGCTACCGTCACTGAGAACGTTTTACGTCATTTCATAATGTTATAGACTGATCCAGCTATAAATAATCTACCACGTGATTTACATGCCAATAAAAACATATATTTCCGTTTACTGAAACTAACACTCTTCCATATCCGCTCAAACTGGTCAGCTCTGTGAAGATTGTGTATCCATGAATCAGGCAAAGGGTGCCTGGAAGACCATTAAATGATTAAATACAGAAAAGATTGGTTACGATATACACACACATATTCATTTCGCTGATTTGAACGTTAAATTTGATCAAGTGTAAATCATTTTGTTATTGAGTATCGGCCTACAATCGTGTTATCTGTTGTGGTATCTATATGGACATGTAACGGAGTATAATGCATCTTACCGCTGTATTAACCCGCTTATTTTACACTTCTGATCATGCCAAAGTCTAGCGGAAACAGTGACGTTGGAATTGTAAGATGCAAACATTGAAGTCGTATAGAACACGTTAATTACAGTTCAATTTGGCAACATTTGGAACGTATCTTTTAGGGTCTTTAAAATCCACATTAAAATATCAGATGAAAGCAATCCGATCCATCAATGTCTGTAATGTATAGGTTTATATCGTCATCTTTTGAGAGATACAGTTAGATAATCTGCGTTTTAAAGTATCTGTAATTAACACACATCAATTTTACAGTATAACGTAAATCAGATTATCACCGTTTCCTGGAGTTTAAGGTTTTGGACTAGCTATATCCGTGTGTTGATGCTCCAATCATCTCCTTTAATATCGCCGCCGCGTTAGGTCAATGGAAGAGTGTTGGCTTCGTGTGGGGAAGGTTGTGAGCTCGAGCCCCGGCCTTGTCAAACCTAACACGTTAAAATGGGTAATTTTCTCACTCTTTGCTAAGCATGTTGCAATCTGGACATAAGAACTGGTTGGATCGGTGTCAGGGTAAGGCGACCGGTTGAAGTTATCATGCCAATGTGTCTGCAGCGTGATACTTCAGCGCTATAAAGTTGCCATTAGTGCGCACTTTAACAAGCATACACCGTCTCGATATGACCTATACATTTGTTGAAAGGGACTTTAAAAGCAAACTCCTTTAATATGAGTTTGCATATCACAATGTTTGCTTTGGTAACGGAAACCAAATTTTTGATTTCGTGAGAAACTTCAATTTAAGTTAAATAATCTGTTGTTAAGCATTTGCTGTAATACAGCTATAAACGTGGGTACAAATACACTTGTCTACAAAAATGCAGTTATTTCTAAAGATAAGAACAGCAACCATCTTTATTGTATCGTTGTAATGCTAAATTGTTTGAAGCTCCGGTTCACTATCTAACCTCAATCATTTCTATTGCACTTTTTATTTTTCGTTTTATAATGTGAAATAACCTCAAGGACTTCCATTTCAAGCATATGCTACTTTGAAATCTAATTTTTCTTGTGTAAATGTATAATTACAAGACGGATTATCGCTTATTGCTTAAAAGGTCAAGGTCTCCAATAAGATATAAATCCAACTGGCCAAGGTCATTTATCCAGTCAACACTATGTTGTTTTTAGATTACATCACTTTTGACTATTTAATATGATGGAAAGGCTGGGAAATGTACTGAAGAAATTGCCGTTCGTTATTTTTTTTCTAATTGCATTACATTGTTTTCGAAAAATCTGCGCACATTCTTACCCTAAATTTCTGTCTTTCGGCCACAGAATGTCCGTTAAATCCATCTCTCTTATTCTAGATAGCCGTAAATGTATGGGAATCGTTTCTCTATTTATGTATTATTTCGATATTATTTGGTTTTCTTGATTTAAAAAAGTAATTAATCTTGTGATCACAAGATTTTCAAAATGGATGTAATGAAGATCATTTTGAATTTGTTTCAAATATTAGGAATAAAAATTATGTATTTATATACGTTATCTGATTTGTATTAGTCGGTTACATCATACTTCTGTTTTTCCATGGACACTTTGTAAAAACAAACCACGTTTAACTCGTTCTAAAACATTTGATGTAGCTGTTAATTATCGAAAAGCTAGCCAGCGCTATGAAGTGTTTTTATAATTTTAAATGAATGTCTTCATGGAAAACCTCTTTTCTCATGTGGGAAGTTGGAAGTAGATGCCCCATAAACTACATAAAGCACACCGCCCGGTTTCGTGTTGGATGACAGTCTTAAGTCGTTCTGCATGAATGACTTGTCTTGAGTTTGTGTTTTGGCGTTATAATATTTCCTCATTTTGTTCTGGTGCTGAAAGGCTGTGTAGCTGTTGATGGTAAATTTTATATTTTGTTCATTTTTCTCTAAGGAAGACCAGCCAATTTCAAAAAGACGTCTAGTTAAGGAAAATCGGGCATTTTGTTTTAATGGCACCCATGCTCAAATGAAAGTCAATATATTCGGCTATCACATAGGGGTGGATGTTTGTGCCATGTTTGATTTTTTGAATTTTGGTGTTTTTCGAGTTCATAAAGGTCACGCGGTCAAAATTTTGACAAAAATATTTTCAACAACATAAAGGTAGGGAAACGCAACATCTTTTATAATAACTTACAAAATGAAATCACTTATTTAGTTTGTATAATATCAGATAGAATCATGGTGAAATTCTGAATATGTATATTGCATATTGTCATTTTAAAATGCAGTTTTCTCGTTAATCTTTTTGGTAGTTTTGTAACAATCGACTATAGTTACGAAAACAAATTGGTAAATTACTAAATTATTCAACATTCATTATTATTCGTTAGAAGTAACATGTCTTCATAATATTACACATTGTAAACTGTGTTTTGGTCTTATTATAGGCCCCTAGGGTAATTTATGTTTTGTCCTGAAACAAACAAAAAATCAAGGTATTTGATATCAGTATCAATTATCAACATATGTATATTAATTTTCACTTTAATGTTGATAAATTATTTATTGTTGCAAGATGTACAAACATAATACTATACATGCGCCTTGTTGGATTCCTCTTGGCGTAAACGTTACATTATTGATGAACCTTGTTGGATGCCTCACGACATTGAACTTTATATATATATATAAACTTTTTTATATCTAAACATTTATCATCATGTTTTAGATACATTGTAGTTTAAACGATGAAATATGAATATGTTAATTAAAATAAAAAGTACGATTGTGTTACGTTTTACTCGCTAAAGGAACATGGAGCTTTTGGCCAGGTTGGTCTCTTTATTTAGCACTATTTTGTTTGTGTATGCATATTGATATAGACGTCTCTATATGTATTGATATGACATGTCTGCCATATATTGAAGCGCCTTACAACAACAAGTGAACACAAATATAAAATTAAAAGCAGAAATTTTTTTATTAAAAAATACACGCACAAAAATTAAAAATAAATAAAATAAGGCTCATTTTGTATAAGGAGGCCTCAACGCGGCCAACGTCTTCAGAAAAGCCTTCTTC
>JAUMGZ010065462.1:17326-31407 GCA_032359645.1 Pododesmus macrochisma | reverse complement strand
TATATCACAGTCTCACACAGATGTTAACATTGGGTTTGTTTTTATATCACAGTCTCACACAGATGTTAACATTGGGTCTGTTTTATATCACAGTCTCACACAGATGTTAACATTGGGTTTGTTTTTATATCACAGTCTCACACAGATGATAACATTGGGTTTGTTTTTATATCACAGTCTCACACAGATGTTAACACTGAGTTTGTTTTATATCACATTCTCACACAGATGTTAACATTGGGTTTGTTTTTATATCAGTCTCACACAGATGTTAACATTGGGTTTGTTTTCTTCTTAAATAAACAAAAAACCTTTTATTCTGATAAACACAATAGATAAATAATTCATATGTATCTTGTTAAGAAAAAAGAACATGTGTCAATATGATTTCAAGATTATTCTGTGAAACTTTAATTACAGTCTCAGTATTTAGTGATGATGATGTTCAACCATTATATTAAGTATCTATCGTGTTTAACATGAAGCATACGGTAAAGTTCCGGAACCTTTCCAATAACTGTTCTGTGTAAATGGAATGGCTCATTAAATAAAGGATTACCCAACAAAGATTGCAGATTAAAGTGACCGGCGTCAAATAACTGATAATCTATTTACATATTTTGTCGGATATAGTCTTAGAAAAATGCAATTGTATTTATTTGAACTTGTCAGAACCAAATTCATTATTGCCTGCCCTGAAACAAATTATCGATCATTGCAGCGTGTTTGAAACGTATTAGATAATTGCAGAGGTCGTTGACCTTTGTGACCTTCATGACATGTCAATGAGGTTAATGGCTGCCAATCTGTGCCTCCCTGGTGTTATATCTTTGTAAACAGTGACAAATATATTTGTAAAACTAATATTTATTGAATACAGTTTATCTAAGGATACAATGAATAGTGTTCAGGCCCACGCGTGCTTTAGTTAATGAACATTTCATACAACAATAATGGTTCCTATATTGTGTGACTCATCAACTGATGAGTGAATGCTCTTTTCTGTGTTACACTTTAATACTCTGTCGTAGTTTCTCCATTGTATTGTATCCATTTTATTTATTTGTGGTGTCTTTATTGATTAAAACGACTATGTTCATAATACGCACCATTTGTAATCTAAAATGGCTTTTATGTTCATAGACAAAGCAGTAACATGTTTTCGGATTTCACTTGTGAATGTATATACAGCAATATTCTAGAAAAATATCTATTGCCAGTCAATCGAAATGGCAATTTGTCTCTTGTGTTTTCTGTATTCTACGTACAAACTACGTTAATATGATTTCTCCCAGACTTGTGATCTACACCAGCGACTAACACACTAAGAAGCCATATATATTTATCAACATTCTCAAACAGACGTCAGCATCGTAATCAAATTGGGTAGAGCACCACCGTACTGGCGATATTCAATCTTGATAATATCGATGGCGGGAATGTAAGGTTTCTTGTGATTCGGCCTGGCCATTTTAATGCATTTTTGTAATGCGTGACATTTTTTCTGATTGAAATCTCTTTTGAAGCATTCCGACAGTGTGCCAATGTTGTCGTGTCTGCATGCGCCCACATAGCATCGGTGATGCGGTGAAATGTATGCTTATGACGTAACGATTGCTTCATGAATGGTCACATGAAACACATCACTGGTGTCTCGGTGTCGTCTGCTCATTGTCAACATTGCTGTGCACACACCAACACGAGGCTGTATTGTTGTTTTGTTGTTTATCTATTTAGGCTGAGTTTCTGAGGTGTCAGTAGAATTATAATGCAATTGTCTGTACAACATAAGCTTACGAAGGATAACCATGAACAAGCAGTTGAACAACCCAAACTGACCTCTGCAACTGACCACTTTCAAACCAGTAAGTTAATTTAGATATTTTAGATCCGATTTCCTGCGTTGCAGTTCTGCTCACACTTTCATCCTAATTATAGGGTACCGACCTCACGGTAAAGTGCCTTTGACAGGACGTCGGGTTTGTGAGTTAATGCATGTAGAAAATGGTTAATGTGGATTTCAACATCTGTCAATTAGCACCGACTGTCATTCATGTGTAAGTATAAATGTATATATAACTTGTTGTGATTGGTGTAATAAGAGTGTCAATTCAGGAACTCGGCAATCTTATTTTTAAATTATGCACATAGGTTTTATCTCCAGAAACATACACCACCAAGAAGCGTTTGAAAATTGACAACTTCTTTCCTCCCAAATCCTGTCTGATCGGTACTGTATTCACACTCTTGCTTAAATGTAATATCATCAAGTATTGATTTCTTGTGAAGAATATTTTATTGATGCCTGCACTGCACGAAATGTAGTCACGTGCTGACGTTATTAGTCTATCACGTGACTCACGGCCATATTTTCACCCCGGCATCAATAATTCCCTAGGGCCCAGTATCGACCGGTTACAATTGAAAACACCGCTTATAACGCTTGCTGAAAAAGCGACGGAAGTGATGTCTAATGCATGAGTGTAGAAGGAGTAATAATTTCCTTTTGCAGCCAGAAACTGGTAAATGATAACTAAGACTAGAACAGGGTGTCAACACGCTCTGGATAATGACAAGAATTGTGTACAAGTTAAACACTTTTGCCATCAGTTGTCGTCTACCAACCCAAATATATGATATATATGTGCTATAATTAGCCATGTTTAAAATTACGGTTTTCGTCGCCGCCTATCGTCTGACGATCCGTAGTTATGATATAAATATGCCACAATTAGCAAGGTATTTTGATTACGATTCCAAAAATCAATACTGGGACGAATGAATGAAGCTCGTATATACTCTTGCAATACCTGTGAAACACCTGCTCACCTATATAAGTTATTGTATATTGATGATCCTCGATATATGCATATTGTGAGAGAAGTGTGAGAATACAGGACACTTATTGATTGGAGAAATGTAACTTATTCTGTCAAGAAAAGTCCTTTTATGTAGTTTTTAGGTGATGCAAAACATACCAAAAATATGTTTTTTTTAAATAACGTGTTGTTGAAAAAATCGTTTTATTTTAAATCGTTTCGATTTAAAGTGACGTTTTCTTCAACTATGCTTTTAGTCCATCTGGACCAAATGGACTTTTCTCGTACAAATCCCGTCAGTCCGTCCGTCGGTCGTCCTAAACTTGACACATTTTCGACTTCTTCTCAAAAACCGCTGGACCTTTCATCCAAAATTGGTAGGAAGTATCCCTAGGGTGGGGATTCAGATTTGTTCAAATAAAGGAGATTGGCCCCTAGGGGGGCATGGAGAACCACATTTGTTCAAGGCGTGACCCTGTGGTCAAAAATAGGCTACGCGTTTTTTGGTCAAAATTCAACACTATAGCAAATATGTTAACTGATCCAGAATTTCGACTTCTTGTCCAAAACCACTGAACCAATTTCATCCAAACTTGGTAGGAAGTATCAATAAGGGAAGGGGATCAGATTTGTTCAAATGATGGGGCGCCACTTTGGGGACCCAAAAGGGAAAATTTGACAAAATCTGAAAATTCTTCTTTTAAACTAGATGGCCTAGAATTTAATTCTTTGGTATGTAGTAACTTTAGGGCATGGCGAACCAAGTGTGTTCAAGGCGTGACCATGGGGTTAAATTAAATAGGTTGCGCATTTTTGTGTCAAAGTTTAATACTAAATATATAGCAAATGTATTAATTTTTTTTCTCGAATTTTTGACTTCTTGTCCAAAACTACTAGACCAATTTCATCCAAAATTGTTAAAGACATCCTTAGGGGAAGGGGATTCAGATTTGTTCAAAATATCAAAACCCTTATAATCTATAAGGTGAAGTGTTTAATGCTTTGGTATGTAGAGAACCAAGTTTGATCAAGGCATGACACTGTGGTCAAAAGTATTCAAATGCCCAAAATTTGATCCAGATGGACGTTAAGGCCCAGTTAAGGATTATATTGTGAAATTCATTTGTGGTGTGCCCCCTATAAATCCAAGAATATACAGGTTTTTCCTACTCTCTTTTCTAAAGCGGAAGTTAACATTTAAGGTCACTTGCATAGTCATAGAAACCAAGAATTTGCAGGTTTTTCTTATTCTCCATTTAAGACAGGAAGTAAACATGTGGGTCACGTGCAAAGTCGTAATTAACGCGCAACGGTATTCACACTGAGAGTTGAGAATTTATCTGCGGGAACTAATAAACTTTTTCTTTCTACAAGTTCCTTTCTAGATCTCTTAAATGAAGTTTTAAAAAAGACCGCCTAATCTTCAAAAAGTAGTATTCTTGTAAATAACAATTATTATAGAATTTGATAAAATGTCAAAACAGTCTTAATTCGCTGTTATTACTTTTTGGTACTGCCTTTAGTATACACGCCCTGGATAATTACAAGAAATCTTTCAATGCTTTATTTTAAACCTGAATATGTTGTCTTTGTTGTTCACGGGTATATTTTATTGTTATAAATTAAACATGATCATATCAAATCAGTTAAATTATCGTGAATTCAGTTAAATAAATATCTAGAAACATTATGAAAATGAATAATTATATTTTGTAGAAGTTTAATATTAAGGGTATACATTTTAATCAAAGTCTTTTCACAGGGAAACATAAATGCACGAAAATACACACACACAAATAATGATCGCCAATTTTTATCTAGAAAACAGAATGTAAATATAAAAACTGGATTTCCTTTTTTCGCAGGGGTTGATAAGAATGATTGCAAACTCCATACAGAGCGTTAATCTAGGGGTAGTAGTATAAAGCGGTGAACTTCTGAACCCATGGTATTATTTGTTTGTGGTTTCGTCTTACTGAATGCGTTTTAGTGTGCAGTTGGTTACCATTTAGGTTTACGGAACAATCTCGGAAATGTTGAGTGTAACATTTTTGTTTGTTGTTTTGTTTTTCTGTTTTGTTTGTTTGTTGGGTTTTGTGGGTTTTTGTTGGTTTTTTTGCTTTATGTGTGCGAGGTATTTAGGGTTTTCTTGTTGTTGTTGTTTTTTAAACTAGCTACGATGATTGAATATGTTAAACGACCTCATTTTTGACGACGGAACACTTATCTTCTTACTGTAATGTAAGAGTAGTAAAAGAAGAGCAATAATCTATAGTTATTACCCAAAGTAACATTTACATAGACATGTTAAGTACTGACTAGCAAACATTGAGGAAAACTATAATTGATAAGATTCCCCCTGAGCATAACGGAGTACATTGCTCTTACAATTGTTTTAAATATTGGAACATGGTGCCAACTAACTAGACACACCTTTAAACGCACATTGTGACTTGCAATATATCTTAGCACGTGTAGTTATATAGGTATCTAGTTTGTGTTATTGTATCTCCCTGTTAAGTACGTAAGTCAGACTGTCTTGTTATAATGATAAATAATAGTTTTAGATATATATAAACCCCAATAAAACAAACAAACAATCAATTGGAGTCTACTGTTTCATCCCATCTCCCTGTTAAATACGTAAGTAAGTCTGTCTTTTGATTAGATTAAATTATAGGATATATATATAGACTCCAATAAAACAAAAACAAAATTGTATATAATTATGTTCCCTACAAGGAATGAAAGAATCTGTTAATTTTCGGTATTTATATTTTGTACGTGAAATGTCCCGGCCGCCTTTCCATGACATGTATTAAAATTTATCAAACACGGTACATTTAGTTCCATAGGTTAGCTTCAAGCCAGACTTGGTTTGTTTTTTTCCTAGTTAAGAAATGATTGACCATTGATGTTTGGATGCATAGATCAGTCATCATCTTACTAAAAATAGAAATACATTGTATATGCTTCAGCTCATTTCCACATAGATATAGTGATGTTCATTGTTTGGATACAGAGTGTATTTACGTATGTTTCCCAGTTGAAAGGAAGATTTTTCAATTCGCGGGATTTTGTATATATACGGCTAAGGTCACTGATGATGTTACTGGAAATACAGTCTTGAATATTATCCACGTAATAATTTAGTAGACTGCTTGAATAGGAAATAGTTTATTTCATCAGTGTGTACATAACTTGAGTCGTCTATGTCCACTTTTCAAATATGTCAAATTATAAATTATGAGGAAGTTACAGGGGTAAGCCTCTCCCGTGACGGCAAACTCTCATTATGATGTTTAAATATCTTTATAAAAGTCTCATCAAAATAGTAACATCTTGCCATAAATTACATGTGACGATTCTTATATGGTATGATAAACTTTGTGTGGCCTACGTCATCACTTGACGTACACAGTATGTGACGAGACAAACTTTACAGTGTGCGTCAAACGTCGTCAGTTTTATCTAAATTTTACTTCACGTGGAACATTTTACAGCATGTGAAGAAACATACATGAGCCATGTTTTACAATCAATGAATGAACGCACACAGCAAGTTCAAAGTACTCCAGAACTGATCGTCTTTTTTAACAAACTATAATCTAATTCTTACTAGAGTTAAAATGTATTAGTTATCCATCACTGAACTGATTTCAAATATTTATATATGCAAAAAAAAACAAATAAACAAACGAAACGACTTATAAATTCTGTCTGTATGTACAAATGATTGTGAACTATTGAATGCATCGTCGAATACCCACGGTTGATTTCGTTTCGCTTACTTCACTTATCACAATGTAATACGTGTAAAACAGTCTACGAGTAATTGCAAAAAAGACAACATTGTTTGTATTTTCAATATATTTTCTTCCAAACTAGATAACAAGTCGAGTCTCGCCATAGAGACTGCGAAATGAATCAAATTATTGTTAAAAGTACAAAATAATACCAAGTATTTGATTACTTCTAGTACTAATATAATTGATGTAGATCTTTATCTATTTTTGATAGTTTGCGTTTCGTATTTCAATGTTACGTATCCAAAAATGCATTTAAACAATCAAGACATCAATAATGGTTTCCTTGTGGAATAGTAGAGAGAAATGAGGCGCAACTTCATACACATTCCTAAGAAGCACTGCTCTCTCCAAATACCTTTTATGTAAATCTAAAAACAGTGGTTGCGAAATGCGTCTCTCATTGGTCCATTCCCTGGTAATAATGCTGCATTTTGGCAAGCAGACGACCGCATCTTTGACGTATCTGCGCATGCCCTGCTAAAATTGTCTTATTGTCCTGAGAAGAAAAACAGCCGACCAAAACCAAAGGCAGTCCAGATTTACCAAATGTTGCAAGTGCCTATATCGGGCGATAACGGAAAAAACGCCGCGTGCGGGGTTAAAAAAATGATACGCCATAAAAAGTGTTCCAAATAATTATGAACCATTGAAGACAATGTATTTCTTAACCTTGTGATCTATA
The DNA here is from genome assembly GCA_032359645.1 of Pododesmus macrochisma. Taxonomy (NCBI): domain Eukaryota; kingdom Metazoa; phylum Mollusca; class Bivalvia; order Pectinida; family Anomiidae; genus Pododesmus; species Pododesmus macrochisma. The sequence goes on along the minus strand of JAUMGZ010065462.1, from coordinate 24,097 downwards.
AGGACAACAGACGTTCGGATGAAGAAGCAGCACACTTGGCAGATGGTAGTTCTCTAATTAATTGTCCCCGGAGAATACAGAAAACAATTCAATATGTAAGTTTATGAAATATTTATAGAGGCACGTGTTCACCAGCGACCTACTGACGGAGTCTCCACTTTGCAGATAGGTATCATCTTTTACTGTAATTACAGAATTAACAATTGTTTGTGAATTATTTGCCTCGCTATCGCGTTCCAAGGCGACAAATATTGTTATAAAAGCCAGAATCTTTGCATAAGACGTACATAATCAGCTTCGCCTTTGTCGCGATCAGTTCCAACACCACCAGAATATCTACTGGCACCGCTACTGAGGAATGGCACTTTTTTCTGGACTATTTAATGTACCAAAACATTTCAGTGTTGAAATAGACTCGTTTACTTAGTTTCGTAGAAAAATGTGTTTTGATTAACTTTCATTTTCTCGATTGCTCCATTATTGGATGCATCGGATGCAGCTATGGACGGAATAGATGAGATAATATGCAAGTGATTTACGCGGGCGACAAATTTCAGGTATGGTTCTTCCATTTATTTTCTTAAAAAAAGATATATATTCTATATATTCAATAGTCGTGTACGTTGGTACTTGGTTTTTTTCATTGGCAAATCAAAATGAAGCGTTATACGCACGAGTTACTTAAAATATCATTTCAATTGACTATACCAACTTTATTATCAAATCTTGTTTTTATAATCAAATATTTAACTTCTTTTCCTTGTGTTAATTTTATTCTGTGAAATGAAATGCACAAAACTAACCTTTAAAATACAAAACCGTTTAATATCGACTTTAACACGTACCGAGGATTAAAACATGTGTATCAAACGTGAGTGAGTACATAACGCTTTTTACCAACTCATTAAAAATGCGCATGCACGATATTCAAAGAGTCGAAAGCCCAATTTCCCGAACAGCATCCTAATAATTCTATTTTCGATGTTATTTTATTGATTTTTCACATTGAGACTGCTATGTCGAACAAGTAACGACAAGTGCAATCATTAATGAAAGTGTTATTTCTTCGTGTCCGTTATGCCGGTCCATTGCCACTATGTATTGCAGCCACTTAACGTGTGTCTAATTAAGACCTGATGTTGAATCATGGGAAAATCGTTAATTTAACTACTTTTTTATATCTCTCAATATTACAATTTTCGTGATATTAGTAGGATTATTATTTGACAACAGCATACTACGGTGAGTATTAAAATGTCATAAGATTATACTCTATAGTTTGCATTTTAAGTCATACTAACTTGTGTAGCATTCCAATGCAAGCTTAAAATTAACTGATTAAAATTGAAATATATATACTTTGTGGTTTCATACATAATCAAGTTGCTTTATCTCTGCTCAATAAGGCGAGAGACAGAGGCTCATTTTTTCAGAAGATGTTTCTTTTAGAAAAAAAACCATTCATTCAACGAAATCAAGTTATTAGGAATTAATTATTTTAAATTTTTTTATTGTACAATTTTTTTTCAAAAGAATATGGTACTGGCGAGTTTTTCTTGCTCAAAGTCTTTCAACGATTGAAAATATGTGACACAAAAGAATTGCATATGCCATGCAAATTAACTATATCAGAGCGGAAACAAGACTTTGAACGAACCATTTGGTTTGAATCTCCTAGGACAAGAAACACCAATTAAAAAAAGTTGCATCAATGGATCGCTTCTTTATAATGGAATGCATAGTCAAAGAGAACTTGTTCGTCTTCCGCTGTCTTGTATTTAACCTTTTATTGATTCAAGCAACAATGAATGATAAATATTTCAAGAAGGCGCCGTCTCATTTATCGATCACAGGGGCATCCTATCCTTTCAACCACTAGGACATTTAGGGTAGAAGTTGACCTTGGTCTGGGTAACATTATAACGATGGTGAGCATTACAGAAACTTTACATAACAATAATCACATTAATGCACAACGAGTTTGCTACATCATAGATTTGTAAATACAACGTCCAGACGAAAGCAGAAGTAAGAAAATGTTGCAGCAATACGTTAAAATATTTGATTTAATTTTTTGTGTCTTTTTAGGGAAAAAAACAATTTGGCGTATTATCTGAAATGGTGAGTAATTTTGTGTGTTTAATAGATATCTTATTAATTGCATTAGTAAGTTTGAATCTTTTTCCAAGAGTACATTTTTTTCTATTTTAACTATTGGAACCTTGTTTAAACGGGACATCTTATTATCGGGACATTGTTATTGAAATAACGAAGAATTATCGGGACATTATTATTAAATAAGGTTTTTTATCGGGTGTTGTTATTAAAATAACGTCTTATTACATGTATCGGGGCATTGTTATTTAACATCGGAAAATTTATGATAAAATAACATCTTGATATTGTGACATTGTGATAACAAGCATTTCGGTGCGTGTTCAATATTTGAAAATTGTACATTAAGAACCAAGGTCATTTAGTTTCGTTGTACAGTTATTGTAAGATTTCGATGATGAGTGTTCAAAATTCGGATAAACTCATGTATAACAGTAAATAATCTAGATTAACATATGTGTGTTAGTGTAAAAATCTACATAAACTCACGTATAACAGTAAATAATCTAGACTAACGTATGTGTGTTAGTGTAAAAATCTACATAAACTCACGTGTACAGGTGTTGTAAGACCTAAACGCATTGTATGCTTCGAGACTCTGGATGAGCTGCTGTGTCAAAGAGTTAATTATCGGGTAAACTTAATTTGTGAATAAGTGATATAAGACACAAACTCTGTCTTATTAATCAGCTGTGTTCTATCTAACCATGAACTCTAAGAAGTATACTGGTACCCAGCTGGACGCGGTAATGTAACATCAATACTTCTTTACAAATGACCAGCAGGAGAAATTTATTACACAATAAAATATGGCGGTTATTTCTTGAATTATGCATGAATATAAATTTTTAATCAGTTAATCAAAGCCAAGGTTTCAACATACGACCTAACATTGTGATCGACCGGCGGCTACAGTCATAACAATAGTATCGTTAGGCGCGTGCCGGCAATGGATTGGCCGCTAGATGGCACGTGCGCGTGCTATGATATCCCTCACACGCTAAGTCGTCCGCACGCTTGGACACGTCAAGGAGGTGCTGATACTTGACATTGAATAAAAGATATGTAATTATAAATGTATACAAACTTTCAATCTGTAATGCAAATCGTAAGCATTCGGTTAAATGAATAGGTGTTTTTATAGGTTAATAATGTATCGTTGTCACTCTACAAAAGATAATATACATCCATCAACAAAAATAGTTTATATATCAAATATATTTTTAATTATGAATTTGCTTTTGTGCGAACTAGTCATGGGAGAAACGAGTATATTAGCGCTTTTTTAGCTCTGTTTTTTCTATCTAGTAACTTTGTGCGAACTAGTCATTGGAGAAACGTGTATATAAGCGCTTTATTAGCTCTGTTTTTTCTATCTAGTAACACGGGTTCCTTTTTCCTACCATGGGACTCGGGTTTACTTAGCGTACAGAAAGATAAGATTATGCAATGACGTTTCCGCCTACTCTTATATTGAACTTTACATGTATAACTGTGTAGGGCATCCCTCGAAGTTATAGTGTATAAGTTATAAATACCATTGTCGTACACTGTATTATATTCCTTTCGTATATTTTAAAAGAACCGCTTTGATTGATCCCAAAAATTCTTGTGAACTAAGACTGAACCGATATAAATGAAAGGTTTCCAAGTTCGGAATCGTAGAATAGATGCTATTTATTAATATGAAATAATTACATGAATTATGCCATGTAGACTTGCACATATTACTTGTGATCAATGCTCGGTTTAATATCTTTTATAATACACAGTTTTTGATTGGTTGAATGCCGCATTGTCATATGCGTCATTTCATAGTGTAACATCCACAACGTGACGTCACTGGTGCAAACTTAAGGCGTCTGCATTTCAATGGAATGTAATCAAACGTATTCATGCGATAAACGGAATCTGAAATTCGTTTCCATTTCACATGAGATATATATTAAAAGCGGTTTTTCTCTCACTTTTGGCCCACGTATAAATATAAAAGCAGTAACATGGATATACAGAATCATACAAGAATATACACGTAATTAATAAAATTGAATTGTATATTGTCAATATTTTCCACATGAATCGGAATGATCAGTAATTATAGAAGACATATCGATCATATATGACTCACTCTTATCATTCCCACACAGACATGTAGTCAGTGACCGAGCGACCTTACTAATACGATAGTATAGCTGTACTTGATTGCTTGAGAAAAAAATCTCTTTAATTAAAAAAAAATAATTCCTGTTCTTATTGGTTTATCTGAACAAAATGCACATAATTACTATTCCGACATGACCGGATTTAGTTAGATTTAAAATGTAAAGAATCGATGAAGACAAAACTACATCCGGCAAGTTTTTACTTTGCAAAGAAGGCAGCTATTTACGTTAAACTTTATAATTACACATTATGATTATTTTGAAAAGATCATGACAGGATTTGGTTGGAATTAAAATGTAAAGAATAGATAAAGAGAAAACATCATTCAACTTGTTAGCCGTTCCAAGAAGAAAATGATTAATTACTATTCCTTTATTTGGGCAAACGTAAAAAAGTAATAAGTCAAAGGTTCGTAGCAAGGAAGGCGAAAGAACAATCGTCACATTAGAAATTTCAAGCTAACATGGAAATGGATATTACTTCATGCAGAAACAAGAATAGAAGAAGACATAAAAAATATCTATAAAACAGCATAGTTTTTCAGTGCTCTTGTATTGTATTCAATGAGATAATACATTCATAAATTTGATATTAAAACACACTACGTGAATTAAAGGTGTTGGATTGCTAAACACAAGTGTTTAATAATACTTTTCTCGCGAGAAAATGCAATACTGTTTTGCCAACCCGCAAAGGATACAAATATCGGAGTAAAAAGTTATTTTTTCGATTTCTCAAATTTGTGTGTGGATGACAATAAATCGAGGTAAGCCATGTCCCTTATTCCCATGCCCCAGCCGTGAACTTAATGACAAGCTTTACCGAGCATGTGCACGCTCAGTTGATAATGAAAATGTCCGACAACAACAAAAACGAATCGCGGTCGAAGGCCAACACTTTCAGTTTAAGCCCGCAAAAAGAACAGACCGGTTGTGTCACTCAATATGAGAGTTGTGTTTATTTGTTAAATGTTCGGTTGAACGAAGTGAATCAGAACATAAGTTAATTTAACAAAGATATATAGGTCGAATATTATTTGTAAACACATACACCTGTAAAGCATAGTGATTGTTGACGACGTTGGTTGGAATGTGTTTGTGAAAAAGGCTTAACACGAGCGAAACACATAGGTGAATAATTAGGTGAACGGTAGTTTTAGGCGACAAGCTTAATCGTTCGATTTTACTAAGTCTTTCCGGAGGTCAAGGTGATCTGGTGCTGAATTTCCATTGTTTACTCAATTACAAAACATTTTATATCCAAGCAACTGTTATTTCTATTCAAACTATGAATTTACATGTACTTGACGTTTGTCGCTGATTTTGAATTTATAATTTTGAAGAATATTACCGCTTAAACTCCTGGCATGATAAAAATCCCCCTGTAAAGTTATATATAAGAGAAAATGGAAGTGTCATTGTATCAGCTTTACCTTCTTTCTGCACTATTCCTACGTATTGCTGTGACTTCCTGTTCTGGTAACCGCGCTTTTTCCTCTCCAATCGTTCGATCTTTTGTCCGATATTGGTGAAATGTTCCGGAAGTGGCGTTAATTAAGCTTTAATTAAACAAAAAAGTATCACACTGTATTTCCTTAACAAGGCATGCATGCCAAATAAGAAACAATATAAGAAGTATTTGAATGATGCGTATAAATATGCTACCATTCTTTCTCTTTAAGCGCTCCCACTGAGTACACTCAATATTCAGTAATAACTCTTTAATGTGCTAATTTGTTTTAATGGTTTTATTAATAAATAACGAAAATTAACATATACGGTATATAAGGTTTCTACAATATCATCGCAAAAACATATATCTTACATGAATACTATGCTTAGACTCACCATTGCGACACGCTGGATTTAATCAAGGCGTTCTGTTTTGAGTATGAATATTTTGGACATACATGTATGTATTTATTTAGCAAATAAGTATTAGTTATTTAAATTTACACCGTTTAGTATACATTGACATTTGTTAAACTTATAATAGCTAAGATGGATTAACTGAGCTATTTATATTAGTTTTATTATCACTATAATCATGTGTTGATTTCAATCTAAAACTAAGATTCTGCATTCGGTTTTTCAATGTAATGAGAAAAATGACTTTAAGCCTAGAAACTTGATCCATTTACAATTAAAACACCACATTCGAATATTAAAGATTTAATAACCTTACAGATAAACAGATATCGTTTTAAAATTAATAGCACGTGGGGTGCTGTGTGAACTAATCATCGTGTTATTATAATGGGCCAAGGAAAACAATCCAAACTGTGTTACTAGGCGCTCTTTATTTATGTTTTGTACTAGAATCAAACAGACGACTTTTGAAAAATCTACGTTTTATCTTCACATTGACAATAAAAAGAAGTCGTCACGCATGCGCACTGCTTCACGTCCTACTAATGGCGAAAAGTAGCAGATTTTGGTTGAATTTCAAAAGTCGCAAACATCTCTAAATTATGTATTTATTTTTATTTAGTTG